>UCOL01001307.1:0-39157 GCA_900474335.1 Ormyrus nitidulus
CAATGACGGAAATTTTACCTGCGCCGTTGCCAAATGTACTTACTGTCGACTTACTGTTTTCATTTCGGAACATACCCACTGCCGATGGTGCGATTATTTCTAAGAACTTGGAAAGCTTGAAACGGTTGAAACTCCTGCAGAGGCAGGCTCATCGAAGCTGACACAGCACAGCCATTTCATCGTTTTCCTTCGTATTATATACTGCGTCAAAGTCGAAGTACAAGCGGCATCTTAATTGCAAACGATTGTATTATTTAAAATTAAATCAAAATGACGAAGAAAGGTAAGAATGTTTATTTCAATTATGCTTTTTTCTTTTTATTCATTCGTAATGTAACTTGCAGATAAGTACTTCAGCCACTGACGTATGATGCAACATTGCGTCAATATAATTTTTTATGTTGATTAATTTCGAAGATTTTTTATGCCTATAAAGCAACTTAAAGAAAACTAACAAACGTAGCAGTTTTTATTGCTTTTGTACAAAAGCTTTTATTATTTCATGTTTGTTTGGAACAGGTAAAAATAAAAAAGGGGGTTCTTCAGAACCAAAACAGAGCCAATCTTCAGCAGAACCTTCTCAGCAACAACCCACAAGTTCTGACACTCAACAACAACATCAGACTACTCAACCTGCTAATCCAAGGCAACAGCAGCCTGCACAAGCTCAGGGAAAACCAAGACCTTCAAGCGAACAAGCTCCTTATCCTGCGCAACAACAACAACAGCAGCCTGCTCAAGGATGTGGACGTGGAAGAGGAAGGCCTTCGAGTGCACAAGTTCCTCAGCCTGAGCAGCAACAACCTACGCAAGTTTGGGGAAAACAAAATATTCCAGCTTCTTTTCCGGTTCAACAACAACCTACGCAAGCTTGGGGAAAGCAAAATATTCCAGCTCCTTATCCTGTTCAACAACAACAGCCTACACACGGTCATGGGCAACAACAGCAGCAGCCTACACAAGATTATAGACAAGAACAACAACAACATACACAAGGTCATAGGCAACAACAACAACAACAGCATCCACAAGGTCGTGGAAGAGGAAGGGGTTCAAGTGCCCAAGCTCCTGCACAACAACAGCAGCCTATGCAAGGTCATGGAAGAGGAAGGCCTTCAAGTTCCCAAGCTCCTGTGCAGCAACAACAGCCTACACAAGCTTGGGGAAAACAAAATATTCCAGCTCCTTTTCCTGCGCAACAACAACAGCCTGTGCAAGCTTGGGGAAAACAAAATATTCCAGCTGCTATTCCTGCGCAACAACAGCCAACACAAAATATTCCACAAGAATCTTCAATACAGGCGACTTCACCTGTTGTTGCTTCTACACCAGTATGATTGTTTTTATATAGATATAGTAAATGTTGACACTAAACATACTTTACATAAAAAAACTACACATTTTTGTTTTTGTGTATATATAGATATATAACGTAAAGGTGTGCAGTTTTTTTGGTGTGGGGTACATTCAGTGTCAATGTTAAGAATATTTTTAAAAGTTAAAATTTATTTTAACTTTTTTGCAGGACCCTGCTATTGAGGCAATTTCTACATCGACTAGTCAAATGACTCTTTCGGTAAACATTTATTTTAAAACATTTTCACTTATTTTTGTTTCTATAATAAACAATATTTTTTCAGCCTAGTTCATCGATAATTTCACTTCCAGTTCGTAAAGATTTAAGTAAAGCTGGAACTAAAGGAAGACCTTTTATGGTTGGCACAAACATGATGCGAATTGAATTTGGCAAAAGATTTCCAAGTCAAATATATCACTATGATGTTGATATTCAACCTATTAAAAAGAAATATTTGTTTCGTAAAGTATTTTTTGCAGCATTAAGAGCATTATTTCCAAATCAACAATTAGATATGCCTTTTGATGGAAAAAAAAATGCTTACAGTTCACGCAAGTTGCCAATTAATGCAAACCAAGTAAGATTGATACTTAAATTATAACTTAATTCTGGTGTAATAAGTCGTAATCTTTTTTTTAATTTTATATAGTGTTCTACAAAAGTTATCATAGCAGATGACGATAAAAGAGAATGTGAATACACTGTTACTATTAAAATTGCCAATGAACTAGATAGCTCCTGGTTAAAAACTGTTAACGTTGGTTTGCAAATGAATGAAAACAAACTTGCTTGCATACAAGCACTAAATATAATTTTGAACAGTGTTGTAGCTGCCTCAACATGTCAAGTAAGTCAAATTACTTACATCTAATATAATATATTTATTTATTTTAAAAAAAATTTGTTTATTTAGATTGGACGATCATTTTTTACTCCGCCGCGAGGTACAGCGACTAATTTAGGTGGAGGAATGGATCTATGGCTTGGTCTTTTCCAATCTGCTATAATAGGATGGAAACCATTCCTTAATGTTGATGGTATATTTCTAAAATTTCATTGAAATTGTTTATTGACAATATCATCTAATAAATTATTTCTAAGCTTATTGTAACTTTATTTTTTAAGCTGTTTTTAATTGATTGTTTACATTTTATTTTGTGCCAAATAAATTTTAATAAAAATAAAAACTTTGCAGTCTTGCACAAGGGCGTTTTCAGAGAACAAAGTTTAATAGATCTAATTCAGGGCATATGCGCTGAAGGTCAACGACGAGGACCTAGAGATCCACCGCCACAACAACCATTAACAATGCGAGATATTTTAGATCGTAGAAATTACGAGAAAATTGTATCGACCATATCAAATTTACGAGTGTCTTTAAAAATTAATGGAGTAAAAGAACGTTCACGACAAGTTGTTCGTGGATTAACCAAAGATAAAACGCCTGCTCAAGATTTCTTTACAGATTCTGACAATAAAAACATCAGTGTGCTACAATATTACATGCAAAAAAAAAATTATAGAATTCAGCGTCCCGATCTACCATGCGCTATACTCAATAAAGGTGCACATGTACCTTTAGAGGTATATTAATTTTTTTAACAATTATTTATTTTAATATTTATTTGTATTATTAGTAAATAATGCAAGATTACGGTTTTTATAGATATGTTATATTGAACCTGGACAATCAAGTGACGATGTCGATACAACCAATTTAATTCGAGAGGCTGCAACAAATACAATTATTCGAAAAAAGAAAATTATGGATATAGTAAGTAAAACTGTTCCTTTTTTTTTTTTTTTTTTTTTTTTGACATCTAAGTATGTTATTAAATACAATTTCTATACTTTTGTAAAGTTCCAACAAGCTGGACACAACAACAGTCGTGTTACGAAAGATTTTGATATATCGATAAATGGAAGATTTGAAGAAGTCCCAGCAAGAGTACTGGATGCACCAACATTATATTATGCTCAGAATGCACCGGTTAAAGTAACAAAAGGAGTTTGGAGAACAAAATTCTTTAAAAAGTCTGAAAATATGATATCTGCTCCGAGCAGCTGGTCAATTTTAAATCTAAACAGCCCTAACACAAAATTACCACAATTGCAAAATTTCGTTGGCTTATTACTGGAGGAAGGTATGAAATTCACAGATTATAAAACACACTTTATTTAATTATATGATTGCCTTTACTTTAGATCCACTAATTATCTAGCAAATCGAAATTGATGGCCAATGCCATCACCGCCATAATAATTAAAATAAAAAAGCATTTTATACTTAAATACTGATTCCTTCATATTTATTGTGCATTTTTAAAAATTATAAAATCAGTTAAATAATTTAGCAGCGCAAAATTCGTTTTTTTTATTTTTTTATTTATTTTTTTTTTATTTTAGAATAGACTAAGAATTGACGATATTGCAACACCAATAAATATTTATAAGTCGTATCTCTCATAACCGTTTAAATGTTTTTATGTTTTAGGTAGAAAAGTAGGGATGCAAATTGGTCATCCTAAAACTCCTTTCATGGACATAGAATGGGGTAGATATCAGGATGTTAGAAAAATTGAAAATTATTTTGCACAAGAAAAAAAAAACGGTGTAAAATTTATTTTTGTTATTTTTCCTGATAGAATAAAATCCACTTACGGTAAATAAATTTACTTGATAACTTTATTGCATTTTTAACATAATATTATTTTATTAAAAAAAAAAAAGGAATAGCTACAATTAAACACGTCGCCGAGTTGAAAGTTGGAATTGTAACTCAGTGCATAAAGTCTTTCACTTTTGATCGAAAAATAGGTATCGGAGATCTTGCCACAATCAATAATATTTTGCAGAAAGTCAATGCAAAATTGAATGGCATAAATCATTCTTTTATGACAGAATCAAGGTAATTGTAAAATAAAATTTAAACAAAAATCAAAGTCAAAAGATTAGAAACTTAAAAATTTATAGTATTTAATTTTTAATTTGTATTAATATTTAATTTCTAAAGTATATAAAAAAAAATTATTACATACTTATTATTAGAAATAATTATTATTTATTCAGAATTTATATTTTAAAATAAATTATTTTTACAGTCGACCAAAATGTTTGGAGGTTCCGTGTATGATAGTGGGTGCTGATGTAACGCATCCTTCTCCACAGCTAAAAGATACCATTCCTTCGATTGCAGCAGTGAGAAAACAGTTTATTTTAACCATATACTACAATTTATTAAATTAACTATTTATCAATTGAAAAATTATGATCTAGGTTGTTGCCAGTTGTGATCCTAACGCACAATTTCAGCATAAACCGGAAATACGTTTACAAGATTCAAGATTGGAAATAATTGCGGATCTTGAAAATATAATGAGGGAACATTTAAAAAATTTCTATAGAAAAACAGGTCATAAACCTCAAAGAATAATATTTTATCGGTAAATATCTAATTTGTTATTTTCCCATCACCTAGAATGTAATTTATAATAAGTAATTTATATACTACATTATGAAAAAACGTAGCAAATAAAGCGTACTTCAATAGGATAATTTAAAAGAAAATTCGTGATATTTACTTAAACTTGCAGCTGGTGAAATCCTATTGTGAAAAACCAAAGGTTTGCTGAATTGTGGAAGCTTACTATTTCATATTTTCCTTTAAAATTTTCAAATATCAAAATATGTATTTATAGTTTATTTATTGCGAAATTTCATGTTTGTTATATACAAGTAATGATAAACAAATTTTTAAATAATTTTCTAAAATATAAAACTCATTTTCTTTAAACAAACTTACAGTTATATATAATTATCGCAGCAAGACAAAGACCTTATGAAAGAAAATAATTAAGTTTTTTTTAGAATTTTCATTATTTTGATTAAGTGATACAAGCTATTGAAAAGTATGTATTGATAGAAAAGTTTTATTTCTAGAGATGGAGTTAGTGAAGGGCAATTCAAAGACGTAATGATTAAGGAAATACAAGCCATTAGAAGAGCTTGCAAATCTTTGGAGAAAGATGGTGGATACAAACCCCCTATTACGTTTTTGGTTGTGCAAAAACGCCATCACACTAGATTGTTTCCTTTAAGAGATCAAGATTCAGACGACAGAAATATGAATGTTAAAGCTGGTACAGTTGTCGATACTATTATAACTCATCCGTCGCATATTGATTTTTATTTGGTTTCACATGCTAGTATTCAGGTATTTTGACTTGTTTGTTTGAACATTATTTTAATACTAGCATATAAAGCAATTGTTTAATTATTGTCACATCAATGCAGGGCACAGCAAGACCAACAAAATACAGATGTTTATGGGACGATTCTAATATGTCTGAAGATGAAATAGAACAATTGACCTACTACCTTTGTCACATGTTCTCTCGTTGTGCCCGATCTGTTAGTTACCCAGCGCCAACGTATTACGCTCATCT
This sequence comes from Ormyrus nitidulus, assembly GCA_900474335.1. NCBI lineage: Eukaryota > Metazoa > Arthropoda > Insecta > Hymenoptera > Ormyridae > Ormyrus > Ormyrus nitidulus. Next base: position 5,803 of record UCOL01001307.1, read on the forward strand.
TGCTGCTTTCCGTGCAAGGCATTTAATACATAAGTAAGTTTTGTTGCTTTTACTTTAATTAAAATATAATTAATAATATTTTTCGTTGCAATATAATCTTATGTTTGAGAGTTATAAGAATCATAAAAATATCTAGTGTTTTTATAATAGTTATGTATATTTTTTTTAATAATTTTGAATGGTGTGTGTCACAAATTTCATTTTATGTATTTTACAAATGGTTCTATACCCATTGCATGAAAGAATAATTTTCGCAATGTGAGTGTAATGTTTTACACCATTGTGCGATTCGCTTGGGGCAACTCACCGCCATTACTCGCGAATGTAACATTTTACGTCTTCGTTACAAAAACTACTATTTTCTACATGCTATACGAGACCTATGTTAAATTTTTTTTTTCTTTTTCAGTTGCAGCATAGATTTACAAAATTTGGAGAGAGAACAAAAAGATAAATTGAGCTTGCAAGCAGATTTGCTACAAACTCCGATGTTTTTCGTATAAAAATTAACGTGATTTACATTAATCATAAGTGATATAATTAAGTTAGTTATAAGTGATTATTTAAAACATAATTATAAAAATGAATTTTTTTTTCTAAAATTTCAAATAAATTTAGTTTAATAACATTATGTAAGCTATTACTGTTAAAAATGTTATTGTATGATAATAATATTATTCATTACGTGCTCTATATAAATTTTAAATACATCTGTATAAAGAATGTTGGTGGATAAATTATTATATATATTTTTTTATTCAGAGGAAAATTAATGGTATTTTTATTAATAGAAATGATAATATTGTAAAAGATAATATTTATTGTCTAAAAATAGTATTTGTATGCATTATCCTGAAACTTATTTGTTATTTTAATCTCTTTATGAATGAAAATATATTCTTTTACTTTTAGTTTATAAAAAAAAAAAATATTTTTTTGCTATAAAATTATTAAATGTGACGTATAAATGCATATTATAACTTTAATATATTTAAATTAACTTTATATCAATATAATAAACCTGTTACCTTTTAATTAATTGAAGAGAGTTATGCAAAAACTGAATTTATTTATAACGTATTTAGAAATGTTGATTTTGAATGTTAGACCAAAGGATGAAGCGTTATAATAATAATAATTAGAACTGCGAGGTATTTTGAAGTTACAGGAATGCACGAAGTTTCATCCATATACGCACACATATTGCGTTGCCCACACAATTCACATACGACTAGATAATCCAACAATAAAATTTAAAACATATATACTAAAACTTCTGAACGAATTACATCCACGTGATTTTGTTCTACGCGAAGAATTCCCAATGGATCTGTAAAAATATTACTGAAAAAATACTGCTGAATATTAATGAAATTTATCTTTGGTTCATTCGCTTGCATCACGACCATTTTAATATTCTGCATCATTGATTCCATTTATGTTACAAGTATAGAACATTGTTTTTGAACATTTTTACATCTCCAAATATTATTATAGTTCATTCGATTACCTAAAAAATGTTCTTATAAATTAGATCTCACAGCATTTGCTAAGGTTTGCGAAACTACAATCTTTAACTTCAACTTACCGCCGGAGGTGTTTACGTTTAACGAATTTCGAAAATTTCGCAGCGGTGAGATATTCCTTATACTTCGAACTACACACGCACACGCAGTTTACCGTAAGAAATAAATCTCTCAGATCATCACAACCTCCATATAATCTTACATCACCGTTTTTGCATCGTTCGCATAGTCGCACCGTCAGTTTCTATGGAGAATCCACCCTGCACCGAGTATTAAAAACTTTCTCTCAATATAGCTGTCTTCGAAAAATTCTAAAAAAAAAAAAAAACTTGCTTTACTCATTCGAATCGAGTGCGATCTCTCTGCGCGAGCCTTTTCTATAGCCCAACGAGGCAGCAGCATCGCTGAATAATTCATTCGTCTAAGAGTAAGGAGGAAGCGGCCTTTTTTGCTCTCCGCGCGGCTCTGGTCGATTTTCCGATTCCTCCTTGCCGTTTTTTCCCGGCTAGCGTTAATACATCCCCTCGTCAGACCGCGCTCGTATCTCTCAGCTGCAGCTGGTGCCAGGTGAGAAAAGTGAGTTTGGCGACGGCTCGATATTAGGCGACGTCCGAATTCATGGCGATTAATCTTCAGTGCCTTTAAAAGAGTACGCGAGCTTCGAGGAGCTGACATGGATGTACCTGCTGTTCTACCGGGCGATCGGGATCTTGCCGTTGAAGGGGCGGGAGTGGCAGTTTCCGGTTAGTCGGCTGCTGGCGGTGTACTTCCTGCTGTCGACGGGGATGCACTGTTCCATGTTTCTCGGCTACGGGATCAACCATCTTAGAGAGGTGCTCCACTCTTTAAGAGAAACGTGCATTGAAAAGTATTAAAGTCGATTAAAGTCTGGTAGATTTTAAACGCCAGTCTCGGTAAGAGTTTCTACGTTCTACACTGAAAGAAACGATCCTCTTCATGCAAGAGGAATTCTCCTGAATATTTAACTGAGATGAATTCCTATTTATTGTAGAAAAGGATTCTGTCTGTTATAAATAAATTTCCTTCTCTGACAAAATAACGATTTTTTCAATTAAACAGAAATTTATTTATAACAAACAGAATTCTTTTCTTACAAATAGAAATTACTCTCACTCAAATATTGAGAATAATTCCCCTCCCATGAAAAATATCGTTTTTTCAGCGTAGGTAATAACAAACATCGACTGCTCGAGATGCAAAAGTTTAATTCTAAATTCGACGCCACTATCAGAGTCGAGCAAAAACAGAAGCCCGAGAGCCTTCAATCGACTTTAATCCTCTCGAACCGCGCCCAATACTAGCCGAATCGCACAATATCCCAGGGCAGACTGGAGCTCGACTACGTCTGCGAGACGGTGCCGCTGATCGGTCTGGCGTCGAAGCACCTCCTCCTCCTGCTCCGTCGCTCCGAGTGCCTGGAGCTGCTGCGCGACTGCGGCATCATCTGGGAGGGCTGCACGTCGTCGGAGCACTCGACGGTCCTCGGCTTCGAGGCGCGGCTGCGCAAGCTCTTCAACTCGCTGCTCGCTACCTGCCTGCTGCTGAATCTCTTCTACTCGCTGACGGCGCTGAGCATGAGCGCGGACGGCGAGAGGCTGCTGCCCTACAGGTGGTACGTCGATCGGGTGACCGACTCGCCGGCCTACGAGGCGGTCTTTGCCTTCCAGGTGCTGCTGCTGAACAACGCCGGCATCATCACCATGGCCATCGAGACGGTCGCGCCGTTCTTCATCATGATGAGCTGCGGGTACATGAAGGTGCTGCAGGACCGGCTGGCCGGGCTCGCGCGCCGGGAGCGCGGGGAGGAGGGGGAGGAGGAGCTGCTGGCCTGCGCCAAGTTCCACCAGAGCGTGCTCGGGTACAATACTGTTTTTTGCTCGGGTAATTCACGGTGCGAGGCTCCGGGCTGATTTTTGTTCCCGCTCTGCTTCGGGTGTTTTAGGCTCTGCCTCAAGATAAAGAGACTCACGAGGACTCTGTTTCTCATACAGCTTCTATGCACGGCCTACAATCTCTCTCTCGTCGGGATCAAACTCGCGGGGGTGAGGAGCCGAATTCTCTTTCTATACCCCCTGATGAAAAATCTCTCACCAAAACTTTGTGTAAACGTTTCAAAAAATATTAAGATTGTCAATTATGACAGTTTTGCGTCTACTGTTATGCGTTGTGAATTATATATGCGTTTTATTGCACCTATAATCGATAATTCATACAAAAGCTGTTACGATTGATAATTTTGGTATTCTCTGAAATTTTTAGTCACACGAGATTTTTAGCAAGCGATTTTTCCTGCAAACCTGCCAGCTCATTCTTCTTCCAGACCGACCCGGACAGGTACAAGTTCGTCTCGACGTTCGTCCTCTGCTTAGTGCAGCTCTTCATCTGCCAGTGGACGCCGGACTACCTGCTGCAAGAGGTGAGTTTAACGCTCCCGTCCCCGAATCGTGCTCTCTGTAAAATCTAAATTTTTTGTTTATTGCTCAGAGCGAAGCCGTCGCGACGGCGGCGTACTTTGCCTCACTGTCGGGGCTGAATTTGCGCTCGGGGAGGATCCTGCTGATGATGATGCAGAGGGCCCAGAGACCGGAGGAGATCACGGCTGGTGGCATGGTCAGGCTGTCCCTAGAAACTTTTGGTTCTGTAAGGAAAACGGGCCTTTTGGACAATGTTCGCTGACGGGTGTAAGATGGGCGGAGTGAGATGTCGCGGCTTTACGTTTTTCTCCTTTCATTTTGGGAGATTAATAGATCTTGGATCACAAATATATCTAAGTTTTCGATTGATGATCGACAGAATATTAATTTCAATATTATGTGGTCCTCAAAATGTGGGAAAATAATGAAAACGATGATTTCCTGAGTGTGATCAGGAAATTATGTTTATGATATTCTAATTCCTTTGCGCATTTTTATATTTTGCCATGCACTTCTCGAAAGTTGCTTTATATTATGTGGATAAGATGCCACTATATAGAATTTGATATAGTTTTCTTGTGAAAATTTCGCGTGTCTTACATATTATATGGCCAAAAATATTTTTGGATTAAATAAAGCGAAACAGATGCCAGCTTTTAGTTCATGCATTCTTTTCGTAGACAGACATCTTACCCCAATTTACCTTACACAAGTTGGCACCAGTAATCCTTTGATTTGCCTACAATAAATTCAGTCTATACTTCCAGATGATTACCAGCGCCGTTTCCTTCTTTGCAGTGCTGCGAAGCTTTAACCCGTAAATCGTCATTTTCACCAAAGTTACAGAATGAAATTAATAAAACAATTGTCGCGAAAACTTTTGTTACGTATAATAAAGTATTACAGGGGTAGAAATATAATGAGGTCCGGTAGCGACGAAGGTTCGACAGCGACTTTCTCTCCTATTCCTGATGTCTACGAAAAGTCTGTAATGCGCAGGTCTTTTTTAGTAAAAAACACAATTTTACTGTGAATAATTAATGAAATTTCTTTTTTGCCTCTCTACATCCTCCGTACTTTCCTCTGTATAATTATAGCACAAAAACATGAAGGAAATAACGTAAAATTAGAATTAAAACGGAAAATAAGCTCGAAAACTGCCCGTTTCAGCCCCGTAAAACAGAACCGACTAATGGGAACGCAAGTTTTTTTTAAGCATAATGCGCGTGCACTCGGATACAACGTACACCGACTGATAAATTATTCGCGGCCGCGCTTAAAGAGCAAGCAAAAAATACATACGATATGCGCCCGTCGGCGGCAGTGCACCGAGCTCTCTCGCCTAATGAGCACCGACAATGAGTACCGCGACTTTCGACAAGGCCACTTCCCTCTACGTGAGATCTCTCCGTGTCGTGGCCCTCCTGCCACTGGAGGGGAATGAGACTTGTCAGTTTTTAGGCCGCGGGGCGCTGACGATTTTCTACCTGATGATAGTCGCGACCCACACCTCGATGGCCCTGGCCCAAGTCGTCAGGGGATCGATTCAGGTAAAACTCAAAGTGGACTGTCTGTCCTGTCGAGAGAGCCTGGATATTCCGCGAGAGCGGTCTATGCATTTTCTCTGAAGAAATTCATATTGCGAAAGTGCAATAATTTTAAATGTTTTCGAAAACCAAACTTATGATCTCCACAGCGGCTGGAAATATATTCGTTCGCCCCCGAAAAATCCACGCTCTCATTATATCAGGCTAAACAATTCCTATAGGGCCACGTCAAGCTGGACAGCATAAGCGAGGCGGCCCTGGTCCTGGGCACCGAGCTGCGCTACGTCCTGCTGCTGCGCCGTCGATCGGAGCTCGCCGAGCTCGTCGACGATTGCCGGTCCATCTGGGCGAGGTGCACCGAGCTCGAGCACCGGACGGTCCGCCTCTTCGAACGCAAGGTCGCCGGACTGTTCAAGTTCCTGTTCTCCATCTGCGCGGTGATGAACGTATTGTATCCCTTAGCGGCGCTCAACGTACGACTGCCGCCCGCGGAGCCCAACGGCACGGAGCGACGGATTTTACCTTACCCGTACGCGTCAGATATTCTGTATATAAATTCGAGAGCTGGCAGATTGAGAGCTTTATTCCCGGCCGCAGATTTTTTACTTTTTTATTTCAGTTGGTTCAACGAGGACGCCGAGAAGTGCTGGCCGAGTTACGAGGTCATCTACGTGCTGGAGATCTTTCTGATATTGAACGCGAGCGTCGTCGCGATCAGCGTCGACGTCGCGGCGCCTTTTCTCATCATGATCAACTGCGGCTACCTCAAGGTTCTGCAGGACCGGTTCCTTCTCGCCTCGGGGTGCAAGAGCGAGGCCGAGTTCCGCCGCGAGCTCGTCACCTACATAAAGTTCCATCAGAGCGTTCTCAGGTATACGATCTTTTTTTTTTACCGAAGTGTTTGTATTTCGTAACGGAGTTATATCACTGCCTTGCAGCGTTTGCGCGAAAATCGACGGCCTCACGAGGACGATATTCCTCCTACAGCTCTTAACGACGGGGTACAACATCTCTCTCGCCGGGATTAAGCTCCTCGGAGTAATATATAGTCTCGAATCTCTTGTTCGCGAACTTGTATCGTCGACGCGACGTTTATCGGAACTGTTTTTCCTTTCCAGACCGATCCCGACCGGTACAAATTCGTGACGATACTCGGACTGTGCGTCATCCAGCTGTTCATGTGTCAGTGGGCACCGGAAACTTTGCTGGTAGAGGTACGCCGAGGACGCGGAGAGACACGGCAATGAATTAGAGCGAACGCGAATTTTTTCTTTGTTTTTTGTAAACCCAGAGCGAAGGAGTCTCGACGGCTGCCTACTTCGCCTTGACCGTCAGCTTGAATCCTCGAGTCGGGAGGCTGCTGCTGCTAACGATAGCGAGAGCTCAGAAACCGATGCAGCTAACGGCCGGCGGTATCGTCAGACTGTCGATAGAGAATTTTGGCTCTGTACGTCGAACGATGGTGTTCTTTTTGCTTTAAATGTCAAAAAATTCGGCTTTACTCCAGCGGGTAATTTTTGGTGCTTCTTGCAGATCATCACCGGGGCGGTCTCTTTTTTCACGATCCTGCGAGGCATGAACGCTTAACTTTTTTTATTCTTAGCAATGATTGTTTAGACGTAGTTTAGAAAATTGTTTGATACTTTATGCATAAACGGGTGTGTTGTGATTTTCATTGGTTTTTAGTCAATTTATTTTCTCTTTTAACTACCAGATTTTATTTCGTTTAAACCGTCCCCGCCTTTGTACACTTGTAAACAAAAACAATAATTTTCTAAATATTACGATTAATGAAACTATCGATCACTGCTGTCAGGGTCATCTTCAAGACAACATGAATGTTATGTACACAACATTTGCGGCAAGTCAATTGCAAAATTTTAATTCTATGAAGGTCGAAACATATTGACTGGATAAAAAAGATTTGATTACACCTTGAAACAGTAGTGAGCATTAGTTTCATTGTTTCTGAAATCTACGAGAAAGAAGCTGCCGTTAAATATTTTATCTAAGCAGAAAACCAGCACATCTTATAAGTCTATACAAGAATACCTTATACTTGCAGCTCTATTATTCAAGTAATAAATGCGGCCAATTAACATTTAGCTTTCTTTCATACCACGTACGATGAAATTAGCAAAGTTCTATCGCTCAGCAACAGGATTTGACAAGTGAGTTTAAAAAAAAAAAGGACCAGCATACGCCGAATGAAAGTAATGTCATTTTTTTCTATAATATAATCTTAAACCTTCTGATTATTCTATCACTCGAGAGTACAAGTAACTATTTAAAGTATCATTTTTCTCTTTGCGTATTTTGTCGTCCAAATTCCTGTAAAGCAAAATGAAGGCATTTAATCAGAAATTATATATGTATTAAGATAATACTTAATGTACAATTTACTAATTTTTATTAATTTATTTTTTTCAGGCCACTCTTTAAGGCTACAAATTTTGGTGTAAGGCGAATCGCCGCGATTTGAAAGTATTGTACCATCAATTGTTCCTTGGACTCGTAGAAAAACCCCGAATAACTCATTGTAACGGCGAGTTTTATGTGGAGCTTCTAGCTTCTAGTATTTTTAAACCTGCTAGAATACGTTTGTACAAATCGAACTATCTATAATTGATGTCCTTGTAACTTTCCAATGCTAAAGTAAAGCGATTTTCGAGAACATTTTTTTTTATCTATCTTCGTAACTTTGTGCGTGAAAACTTTTGCTTCCGTGAGTAGTTAATGTTCGTCTATCAATGATAACAATTAAGGCTACTTATAGTTCCGTGTGATATTGCAGCAGCTTAGATAATATTCTATTGCTGATAATAGTACCAGCTTATCTTAAAATGAGAGATTACCTTAATATCGTAGTTTCGTTTTTTTATATGTTTGATATGTTTGATTTTGAAATCGTATCATGCGCCAATTCTTTATTCATGCAGTTGGACAAGAGTTGTTCATGTTGGACTTGAAAGTCTTCTCAAAAATGAACAATTTGCCAGATCAAAATCAGTGAAATTGCTCTTGAAATATTCTAAAGTACACAAACACGCGAAAAAAATTATCTTCAATTTGGAATACTGTTATAATTGCCTTTAAACATTTATCTCAGAAATTTGTTTCGCTCTTCCGACACTTGTTTTACGACACTTTCTCATAAAACAACCAGCTCTTGTCGACTCGGAAGCCGAATCGCGACTTCTTAAAAGTACGTTTATCCGTTCAAGGTTCCAACTGCGCATGCCCGCGGAACAAACATAATTTTCATGAATAATTTGCTGTCGCGTATTAGACAAAAAATGCAGTAGAGGGATGAAAAACATTTTTTAACGAACAACGTTGAGAATTTTATTCAAGTTCAATCAACCCGCAATAAGTTTATGCCGAAGTCCAATGAATAATTCAGGCAATAATGAGCTTAGGTACAAGCACACCTGCAACTTGGCTTAACTACCCATTTCTCAAACTTGCCTGCCTCGAGAGCTATATAACGCGAAACATTAATTCTCTTTTTCAAAAAATAATTATTCATTTTCTCTATATCTTTCTCTCCCAACGTGTCCCAAGCAATAAAATAATGTTAACGGCAGAAAAGAGGCGCTCCGCTCCGGGCGACAAACTGAAATTCGACGAGTGCATGTCGCTCTTTCTGAGCTTTCTCCGCATTTTCGGCATCATACCGTTCGACGGCCGGGACTTCGAGTTCCTCGGCACTCGCCTCATCTTCGCGATATTTTTCCTCTGCCAACTCACGCACAGCTCCATGTTCTTCGGCAACATCGTGCGGCGCACGGTTCAGGTAAGCGAAGCGTTATAATATACTCCGCAAATCCCAAAATCTCTCAAAAAAACTGGAAAACCAATTCAGGGCACGGTGGACCTGGAGATGGTGTGCGAGACGGCGCTGGTGTTGGCCTCGTCGCTGCGCTACTTCCTCCTGGTCCGTCGCAGACGCGAGCTGCTGGCGCTGATCGACGACTGCCGTGTCATCTGGGACAAGTGCACGGGCGCCGAGCGCCGAACCGTCCTCGAGTTCGAGCGCAAGGCCGCCCTGCTGTTCAAGCTGCTGATGCTGACCTGCGTGAGCCTCAACGCCATGTACACCTGCACCGCTCTCTGCGTCAGGCTGCCCGCCATGGAGGCGAACGGCACCGAACGGAGAATCTTGCCTTACAAGTATCGTCGGGAGTGTCGTCGACGAGAGAAAGAAGAAGAGGAAAAATTTATTATATTGCATCGTTACTATGAATATTTACTATGCGTTTTGAATTAACTACAATTTTCGATTTTAAGGTTTATCTATTCGTATAGTAAATATCATTATTTTTCTTCTCACATCCGAAATAATGATACAAAACAGTAATTTTTACTTCTTCTTTTTCTTCTCTCAGCGATTGATTTATCATCGAAAAGCACCCCGACGCGAAGTCTCACTATATTCTTCCAGGTGGCTCAGCAACGATCTTCAGATCCCCGGGCTCGGCTACAAGGGTAAATTCGTCCTGCAGGTGTTCGTCGTGCAGAACGTCTGCATGTCGGCGACGAGCGTGGACACGGCGGCGCCCTTCCTCATCATGATCAGCTGCGGCTACCTGAAGGTCCTGCAGGATCGATTCTTCGACGCCTCGGCGAGAGCCAAGTCGGGGGGCGAGCTGCGGGACGCGGGGAGCGATTACCTGTACGGGGAGTTCGTCACCTGCTCGAAGCTTCATCAGAGCATTCTCAAGTGAGTTCGAGCGATTTTTCTTTTTTTTTCCGTTCGGGAGCCCGATTCATACGCGTCTTTTCGCTTGTTCGCCAGTTTGTGCGCGAAGCTGGAGGAACTCGTCAGATCCATGTTTCTGGTCCAAGTGCTGAGCACCGCCTACAATCTCTCCCTCGTCGGCATCAAGCTGGCCGGTGTAAGTTCGTGGCTGTTCGGTTACTTACTTTCCCGCAGGCTTGCTTATGTACAATTAGCTCCGTTTACCCACAGTCGGATCCGGACAGATACAAATTCATCTCGACGATGGGCTTGTGTCTGGGACAATTGCTCATCTGCCAGTGGCCGCCAGATTTTCTGCTGACCGAGGTAAGGATCCGCGGGACGATTATCGACTGGCTCCCATATCGCTTAACTCGCAACTTTATACCTTGACGTGTGCCCAGAGCGAGTCCGTATCGACGGCTGCGTACTTCGCGTTCGTCGAGCCGTTGAAACCGCAGGTCGGCAGGATTCTCTTGCTGGTGATGGCGAGGGCTCAGCGGCCGCTGCAGATGACGGCCGGCGGGATCGTTAAGTTGTCCATCGAATCTCTGGGCTCTGTAAGACGATCGTTTGATTTTCAACGCCGTTAATTGAAGTGTGGTTTGTAATTGTTTTCTTACCGTAGATGATCACGGGCGCGGTGTCATTTTTCACAGTGCTGCGAGGCTTGAAAGATTGAGGCTCAGCTGCGACAGTTTATATGGACTCGAGGGAAAGCGAAGGTGCTCGATAAAGTTTCCACGGCAAAGAGAACGAATTTTAAATATTCTTACTTTGTTCTGTTTCGGCGATCTCGCACCAGAAGCCTGCTTGGCCGTTCGAGACGAAGTAATGCGCAGGTCTTCAGAAAAAATATACGTTTTCTAAATTATAACACTTTTCCATTAATTACATATGTAATTTCGAAGTAAGTCCCTGAAACTCTGCACCTCATTCTTTTAAAGTGATACGTCACCATTGATAGAAAAAATTTATTTTTACAGATTATAACTGGGGCTGCATCGTTTTACAGTATTGCGAGGCATGGACAATTAAACACTAGTTTAGATCGTTTTTTAATAATTTATAAAAATATTGGAAAATAAATCTTAACGATTCATATTGCAGCAACAAAGCGTTGACTTTGTTCGTCTCGACTGACTCGACAAACATATACCAGGAGCTATTTTTGCGTTTCACTAAAGAATTCTAGCCAGACCGGCTAGTTTTGCGATTATCATTCCCGACGCAGAGTTTCGCTAATAACGGGCTAGTTTTTTGTTGTGTGGCGGAAGAATAATGGCTGGGTACCATATATAGCTACATGAAATATTGAGAAGAATCGCGACCCCCGCCGCCGCACACTTTGTCACTGAAGTAGTTGACTTCGGCGCATTCGTCGGATCGAAATCTGCAGGAATAACTAATTGTTCTCGAGATTTGAATTTATCTATATGCTAATATGAAAGAGGGTACTTTATAAATCTGAATCAGTAAAAAATATCGCTGATTCTCTCAGTAAATTAATTTGCTGTATACTTTTAGTACACTATTCATATTTTTTCAGTGAAGTTTATAATGCAATCAGTACATCTAATACAAATTTTGTGAATCAGTTTAATTGTACTGAAGTATAAGTAAATTTAAGTGCAAAATAAAAACGAATTCATAATTCATAATTCTAAAAGAGTCAATAAATTTCACGAAAAAGAGGAAAATTGGTGCTTATAAAACTTAAAGTATCGCCTCCATAACTCAAAGGCTTAGTCTATCGAACAAAAATTTTAAAGAAAGTGCGCAGCAAGAGCTTTAATTTAAAACTAGTTGGGTTGAAAATGTAAAGTTGTCTTCAAAGTTATAATGCACAGTTAAAATAATACAAAAAGATAACGTACATTTTTAAACCGTTAGTTCCAGTTGATTTTTGAGAGGATTTTAAAGGTGTTATTCAATGTAGTATAACTTTGAAGCTTCCTACTTTCTTAAAAAATTTTGTTCGATAGATTAAGACTTTAGTTACGAAGATATTTTAAGTTTTATATAAGCACTAATTTCTCCTAGAATTGCTAAAAGAATCAGTTTTTTAGAATTTTATTTCTCATCGAAATCTCCTGGTAGAAACGTTAAGCAGTTTTAGTCAATTCTTAGCTTGTTTTGTAGTTGAAAACGACAAATTGCTATTATTTTTTTGACATTATCAAATAATTAAATACTTTGTTTGCTCATGAATATTTCAGTGTAATGATATTTTATCGTTTAAAATGATTTTCCAATTTTATTTGATTTAGACATCAATTTTAGCTAAAAAACGCTCCATTTAAAATACACGTTAACCAACCCAACTGGTTAATTTTCTACCAGGAATCACTGTAAAATCAATTAAAAAAACATGTCTTGGTAGGCTTAAACCAGAAATTGCCCCTTTCCTTCCGAACTATCAGACACATCAGATTCAGATTTCGCGAGCAAGGGCAAAAATCCGGATCACGACAGCGTCGGCAAAATCCACCGGCTTCTGCTCCAACTGAGCGGCCTGCTGCCCTTTGACGGGCGCAGCCTGAGCTACCTGCCGAGCGTCCTGCTGTCGGCGTACATGCACTGCAGCCACGGCCTCATCACCAGCATGTACTGGTGGCGGCTGATGGCCCTCGCCCGCGAGGGCGCCTTCGACGTCGAGGTGCTGGCCGGCTGCGTCGGCCTCGGCGGCGTTCACTTCCGCTTCCTGATCATCTACGCGAGGCGGCGCAGCATCGAGACTCTGCTGGGCCTCTCCCGGCGCCTATGGATCGAGCTCGACGAGTTTGGGCGCTCGAGCGCGAGGTGTGTGTGCTCGCGGTCTCTCCTAGTGTACCCGCGTGAAAATATTATAATGAGATCTCATACGAATATCATATAAATCTCATATAGATCTTGTAACGATTTTCAGCCATGATCTCATTGAGATCTCATCTGAAAATCTTTATTAAATCAATATGAGATCTATATGAGATTTACATGAGGTTCATATGAGATATATCTCATATAATATTTTCACGCGGGTACTTACAATGCCTACGCGGAGAAAAATTTTTTAGTAAAAATTACAATAGTACATTTTAATTTGACAACAATCTCCCCTCTCTCGCTCTCTTCAGGAGGTTCGTGGGAAAGAGCGCGAGAGTGACGTGCTTCTACCTGGTGTTCAACCAGCTGATGGTGCTGCTCTTCCTGGCGACGAGCAGGCTGACCGTGACGGTGGAGCTTAACCGTACGCTGCCGCGAACCCTTCCCTACATATTCTTCAGCGACGTGCAGGACTCGCCGTGGTACGAGGTGGCGGCGAGCGCCCAGATTCTGGCGGTCGTCGCCTCGGGAGTCTCCGTGTCCGGCTACGACACGGTCGCCGCTTACTTCATCATGATCGCCTGCGGACACTTCCGGTGTCTCTGCGCGAGGCTGAGACGTCTCGCCTCCTGGGACGAGGATCGGCTGGAGCGGCGGGGAGTCGAAGGTATACGCGCTTGCATCCTGTACCATCAGAAAATCTACGAGTAAGTTATATATATAGCTCCTTTCTTGATTCTGTGAACTCGTCGGTCTCGCTTCGACAGCTTTTGCAGGGAAATCGAGAGCCTCACGAGGTCGCTGTTCATGGTGCAAGTCTTGAGCACCACCTACAACATGTCCTTAATAGGCTTGACGTTGGTCGGGGTAAGTGTTGGGGGCTCCGTTTTCTAGGTTCGAATAGCTGGAATTGATTTAAAATCCACCGAAACAGAACTATCCTGGCAAGGTGAAATTCGTCCCAGTACTTGTCATTCTGGGTACGCAGTTGTTCCTGTGTCAGTGGGCGCCTGACGTCTTGCTTACCGAGGTGAGTGCCTGAAAAATATATAGTCATTGCATCATATTACTTCGACGTACAATTTCGCGGATATTTTTTAGAGCGGAATCGTAGCCCACAGTGCTTACTTCGTACCAACCGGAGGTCGCAGCAGCGCGGAAATGGCGAAAATTGTACAGATCTTGACAATGAGATCGCAAAAATCCATCCAACTGACTGCTGGAGGAATTGTTAATCTGTCGATGGAGTGCTTTGGATCTGTGAGTGGTTAATAGATATATTACCTGTACACAAAATGGAGACGAATGACCAGCCTAAATATGCATACTTGCAGATGGTCACCAGCGCCATGTCTTTCTTCACGGTTCTTCGCAGCTTTAATTAATTGTGAAATTTCTTTTTCTAATCAATAAATTCGGTATAGCAGTAATAGTTGAGCATTTTCTTAACGGAGGAGCTCTCGCTTCCTCGGTTGCTGAATACTATTTGCCCCGGAAGCACACAATATTTAGCGACTGACGGTGCGTCCAGGAGCATACAATGTTTGCGACTGACAGTACTATCAAGGAGAGGGGGTCGAAAGCGCCATCAAAAATGCATGCTGAGATTAGGCATACGTGAGTAGTGCCTTCCGCGAAACTTATGTACAAATTCGTCACGGCAAGACAAAGAAATAGACTCCCATGAATTATAAAGCATTTACAAGTCGCCGGTCGACGACCGAAGCAAAAGCCGCGACGTCGAAATAGCAAATCGAAATGGGCTCCGCGGAAGGTGAATCACCTCTGGGATTCGCCGAGATATCCCGATTGCACCTGACGCTGCTGAAAATCGGCGGCTTCATCGTCTTCGACACGGGGAAATTTCACGTTTACATAAAAGCGCTCCTCGGCTACTTCATGCATGCGTGCTACACAGCCATCACGACTATGTACCTGTGCAGCGTGGCGACGACGATATCGAATACCGGCTCCTGCGACTTGGGCACGATGGCGGAATGCGTCGGTCTCTGCGGTGCGCATTTCCGTTTCGTCAGCCTTTACCTGCGCCGGGAGACGCTGCCGGCGATGATCGAATTTTGCGAGGAGCTCTGGGCGGAACTGACGCCCGACGAGAGGATCGTTTTTCGGTATATTTATCATAGCATATTTTTCAGGCGTCCAGTGACGAAAGCCAGTTTTATTTTTCCCAAAAACACAAAAGAGAGTTCGTGAGAAAAAGCACGTACCTCGGCTACGCATATCTGGGCTTGAACTTGCTCGGGTGCTTCTTCTACCTGACGGCCAGTCAGTTGCCGCGAATCTTCCCGGACGCGAACGGGACGTTCTTCCGACTTCTGCCGTATCCCTTCTACGCGGAGGTGGCGAGTAGTCCCTGGTACGAGCTGTCGGTGACGCTGCAGATGGTAAGCATGGTGAGCATCTCCGCCAGCAGCGTCGGCGCGGACACGGCCGCGCCGTATTTCATAATGATGCTCTGCGCCTTCCTGAAGGCGCTCTGCTCGCGGGTCGAGCGGCTGTCCCAGAGTTTGGACAAGAAGAAGCTCGAGACGCGAATTACGAATTGTATTGGTTATCATCAGAAGATCGTTAGGTAAGAGAGGTGACTTTTCGAGTTTCACTGAATTTTATTATGTTTAATTACTGAATGCTTAGCTTACACAAGAGAGTGCAAGGTTTAACGAGCTCCTTGTTCTTGGCGCAAATTATGTGTACGACGTACAACATGTCTGTCCTCGGGTTGAAATTGGTCGGTGTAAGTATAGCGATTGCTCGGTGGCCCGGGGCGCAGGCTGAATAATATGCTGCTTTTGTGATTAACAGGACGATCCTGATAAAATAAAGTACCTGCCCATACTTTGTCTTATGATAGTCCAGCTATTTATGTGTCAATGGGCTCCTGATATTCTCCTCGCAGAAGTAAGTTTGCGCGACGAATTCGCTTCTGCTCCGTCCTTTTTTTTCAACCGATTCTGCGTTTTAGAGCGCGTTTCTCGAGCAAGCTACGTACTTCGCCCCTTCCATCGGGTACGGCAAGAAAAAAGTCAATCAGTTGATACACATTTTTCTGATGAAGTCGCAGCAACCTTTGCATTTGCTGGCTGGTGGATACATTCGTTTATCTATGGAGTGCTTTGGATCAGTAAGTTTTTTTTTTCTGCTTTTATACGAAAGTCCATAGGAGAATAACGACAATAATGCTTCTTACAGATGATAACCAACGCCGTGTCATTTTTCATGGTTCTTCGTAGCATAGTTGATCTAGGACGCGCTAAGAACTCAGTTTTGCAAAATTAATATTTGTTTAGTTCTAGAATAATACAATATCTATATTTAGTTATTTATTGACCATATAAGTATTTATTGACCATATACCTTAAAAAGACATCCTATAAAGACAAACAAGGTTGCCTCTATCAAAACAGTAAACTAAAAACTAAATAAAATTAAAAAAAGATATAACATTTTTTTGATAACTTTATAAAGATTCATGCAAAAGTTAAGTAGCAATGCGCTAAAATTTCTCTTTTTTATTATATAAAATTGTCTCTTAGAAACCTTTTTAGTCTTTTCCTTATCCAGACTTGGCTAGATACAAATGATTTAAGCTCATTCGTTAATTTGTTGAATATATCAATAGCTACGAAATAGCTGTTTTTTTCCTTTCACTTTTATCTACTTTTGGTAACGGTATACTCTTATTCTTAGTATTGCAAACCTTCTTTCAGTGGGCGGCTGATGTCTTGCTGAACGAGGTGAGTGCCTGAAAAATATCCACTGCATTATTTCAACGTAATTTCGCGGATGTTTTTTAGAGCGGAATCGTAGCCCACAGTGCTTACTTTGTACCGGCTGGAGGTCGCAGCAGCGCGGAAATGGCGAAAATTATTCAAGTCTTGACAATGAGACGACGAAAATTCATCCAATTGTCAGCTGGAGGAATCGTTAATTTGTCGATGGTGTGCTTTGAATCAGTGAGTAATTAATATACATTACTTGTATACAAAATCGGGACGAATTCGCAGCCTAAAAATGCTACATGCAGATGATCACGAGCGCCATGTCTTTCTTCTCGGTTCTTTGCAGTTTTAATTAATTGTGAAATTTCTTTTTCGATAAATAAATTCGGTTATAAGAGTAAAAGTTTAGCATTTTTTTTTTTGCGGAAGAGGCGGGCTGGCATCCTCGGTAGCTGAATATTAGTTGTCTCGAGAGAACAATATGTACGCGACTGACAGCGCCGACGGGAGCGGAACGAAAGCGCCATCAAAAATGCATGCTGAAATTACGCATAAGCGAGTAGTTGCCTCGCGAAACTTACGTCAAATTCATCGCGACAACAAAGAAAAATAATAGTCTCCCATGAATTATGAAGCATCCGCAAGTTGCTGACCGACGACCGAAACAAAGGCCGCGACGCCAAAGACACCGGCAGTACAAAAAATGGGCTCCGCGGCGGGTGAATCTCCTCTGAGATTCGCCAAGATATCCCGACTGCACCTGACGCTACTGAAAATCTGCGGCTTCATCGTATTCGACACGGGGAAAGTTCACGTTTACATTAAAGCGCTCGTCGGCTACTTCATGAACGCGTGCTACGCAGTCATCACGACTATGTACCTGTGCAACGTGGCGACGACGATATCGAATACCGGCTCCTGCGACTTGGGCACGATGGCGGAATGCGTCGGTCTCTGCGGTGTGCATTTCCGTTTCGTCAGCCTTTACCTGCGGCGGGAGACGCTGCCGCCGATGATCGAACTTTGCGAGGAGCTCTGGGCGGAACTGACGCCCGACGAGAGGATCGTTTTCCGGTATATTTATACAGAGAAAAGCCTATGCTGAGAAAAAAATTTCTTGAAATCAAAGAAAGCTTCATTGCGGGCAAATCAGTTAAATATTTTGTTGGTTCAAAGAAGACGATCTTTAATTCAAAGAAACCCCTTTTTAATGGGAAGAAAGTTACTTTAAAAAAAGAAAATTTTATTTAAAAAAAAAGAAATGACTTTTCATTAAAAAGGGGTTTCTTTGAATTAAAGAATGTTTTCTTTGAATCAAAAAAATATTTAACCGATTGCCCGCAATGAAGCTTTCTTTAATTGATTTAAAGAAATTTTTTTCTCAGTATACGTCCACTTATCAAGCCGCCCACTTTTAATGAAAGCCTTATTTTTCCCTAAAACACAAATAAAGAGACTTCGTGAGAAAAAGCACTTACCTCGGCTACGCCTACCTGGGCTCGAACACGGTCATGTGCGTCTTCTACCTGACGGCCAGTCAGCTGCCGCGAATCTTCCCGGACGCCAACGGGAAGTTCACCCGACTTCTGCCGTATCCCTTCTACGCGGAGGTGGTGAGGAGTCCCTGGTACGAGCTATCGGTGGCGCTGCAGATGATCGCCATGGTGAGCCTCTGCACCAGCTGCGTAGGTGCGGACACAGCCGCGCCGTATTTCATAATGATGCTCTGCGCCTTCCTGAAGGCGCTCTGCTCGCGAGTCGAGCGGCTGTCCCAGAGTTTGGACGAGAAGAAGCTCGAGGCGCAAATTACGAATTGTATTGTTTATCATCAGAAAATCGTTAGGTAAGTGGTGACTTTTCGAGCTTCGCTGTCTTTTATTATGTTTAATTACTGAATGCTTAGCTTACATAAAAAAGTGCAAGATTTAACGAGCTCCTTGTTCTTGGCGCAAATGATGTGTACGACATACAACATGTCATTCCTCGGGTTGAAATTGGTCGGTGTAAGTAGCAATTGATCGGTGGCCCGGTACGCAGGCTGAATAATATGCTGCTTTCGTGATTAACAGGACGATCCTGATAAAATAAAGTACCTGCCCGTACTTAGCCTTATGATGGTCCAGCTGTTTATGTGTCAATGGGCTCCCGATATTCTCCTCGCAGAAGTAAGTTTAAGCGACGAATTCGCTTCTGGTCCGCTCTCTTTTTTTTAACCGATTCTGCGTTTTAGAGCGCGTTTCTCGGGCAAACTACGTACTTTGCCCCTTCCACCGGGTACGGCAAGAAAAAAGTCGATCAGTTGATACACATTTTTCTGATGAAGTCGCAGCAACCCTTGCATTTACTGGCTGGCGGATATATTCGTTTATCTATGGAGTGCTTTGGATCAGTAAGTTTTCTTTTCTGTTTTTATATTAAAGTCCATTCAAGAATAATTAGAATAATAATGCTTCTTGCAGATGATAACCAGCGCCATGTCCTTTTTCATGGTTCTTCGCAGCCTTAATTAATCAAGGACGGACTGAGAACTCTGTTTTGTAAAATTAGTATTTATTTAGTTCTAGAATAATATAAGTAATTTTAACTTTTTAAAGAAAAAAAAATAGCGCTTTAAAGAAAATTTAAAGCTTTACGTTACATTGTACGTCTATCGTTTAATTTCTAATATATTAAATATTCAATATTTCATGTACAAATCCATTCAATTTTCAGTAAACAAAGGAAAAAATAAATAAAAGTTCGATTTTACTGTTTCAATGGACGTTTGTACATCGACAAATAAGAATTAAGGTATGCACTAAAAGAAAAATTTCATAATAGTATAAAAAATGAATGCTGAATTTGGCTACTCGGTCGCAGCGAGTAAACTTTGACTTAAAAGATTCGAATTGATAGCTCACGAACTACTATATAATATTTACCTCATCTTATACTCGCAGAATGTCTCAACTTCGACTCCCGGATTTTAAGATACGTTCTCTCATACGAAAATATAAAAACGAGAGTAGCATCTATTCAGTCTAACGGTACAATTTTTGATCAAATAAAAATTTTTGGATGAAATTTTATTTTAATCGATAGCATTTGTTCCGTTAACTGTGGAAAACTTACGAGTGGTTGAAGATAATTTGATTTTTCCTAAACTTTCGCCAAATGAGCTCATAACTTTTGTAAAATCGAGCATTCATCTGAATTCTTTCACATTTCATCCTAAAATTAGAATAAAACCCATGACGCAAAGTTAAGGCACTCTCCTTGCCTCCGGAAGAGCAGTCTAGCAAAAAATAAAAGCTCTCAAAAGTAAAACGAGCAAACAGAGCTCTGGCGAGTCGTCTCCGCGAACGTGGGACGCACTTATTTCTGCCGAAGGTGGGTGGTTTCCCGAGCTTCGGGGAGAAGCGAATTTCCGGCATCGTTAGAATATACTTTTGGACGCGCACTCTCGTGACGATTGCGTGCACGCAGGGAATGCGGTGTCGACAGCTGCAGCGCTGGCAATGCGTTGCAGAGTGCGTTGGCCTTTGCAGAGTTTACATCCAATTCCTCTCAATGGAGATCGCGGCACGGCTCGCCGAGCCGGAAGAGCTCGTCAGCGGGCACTTTGGTCTATATATCAGCTCGGTTATCGGTGAGAAGGAAATATTCTTAAAAACTCTTCGGCACGACGAGTCTTTGGCTTCTGGATACATCGTACCTCTTCCAGTCAGAATGGAGCAGGTGGCAGGTTGAAAAGCTCGGCCGCTCGACCAGACCTGGAGAAACAAATCACTGATTGTACCATTTATCGTCGGCAAATTTTTCGGTACGAATTATATTTTACGTATATCTTTATGCACCTGTATTTATCTGTTTACAGATTCTGCAATTTTTTATGTCGGCGTTGATAAATACCACCTGCAACGTGTCCTTAATTGAATTAAAATTAGTCAGAGTAAGTCCTATCTACCAGTACTTCATGCATCTATTCGGGTCCCTTACATATCTAGTCACTCAAATGTGTAAAATCTCTCGTTATATGTATGATATCCACTTTGTTGATCAAGTGTCAACGAGCTACGACGGAAAGACTTGGCTCTTTATGTCTGCACTCTATCCCTTAATAATTTTACTTAAATAGAATAAAATGTCTATTTCAAATGATCAGGAATTCGAATTTGAATAAAAATGGAAAAAGTCGAATGCTTTAATAGATATTTTTAACAAGTTGTACAAGCCGTCGATACATTTGCAGCGCTACACGGAAATTTTCGATCTCTCAAGTGCGACGTCGTTCAAAATGAAGCGACAAGCTCATAAAATATTCATCGGTGAACTTTATATTTTCATTGCAGCATCATAGTCCTTAATTGTCTCCCTTCTTCTGTGCCTTTTTTTAATGAAAGCTCGTCCATCAAAATTGCAGCCGCCTCTTATAACATATAATTTTGAGAAGCATGAATTGTAAAATGCAGAAGA
The DNA here is from genome assembly GCA_900474335.1 of Ormyrus nitidulus. NCBI lineage: Eukaryota > Metazoa > Arthropoda > Insecta > Hymenoptera > Ormyridae > Ormyrus > Ormyrus nitidulus. The sequence goes on from UCOL01001307.1 coordinate 27,052, forward strand.
ATCGGATATTTTCCAGGGTGAAAGACAAAGTTGCCTCGAATAGAAACAAAGTTGCAAAGCTATAGCACGTCTGGAGTAGTTCTTTTTTTGGTTGACGCAGTTTTTTGCCGCCAAGCCCAAGATAATCAATTTTCCAGCCGGGCAATGAACTCCCAAAGAAAGCTCCATAGGACGTCGCGTGCAAGATTCATAGACAGCCAAGTCCCTTTGTCCGGATCGCCTCTTATACTCCTGGCATTATTTATGCCCTTCGTCGGACTATTAGAGCTCTCTTAGAGCAAAAAATAATCGCAGGCACAAAAATTGCTCGCCGACTTAATCGCCGATGGAGAGAGGCGACCTCATCGAAAATTCATGCGGCCGGCAGACCAAGCCGGGGGTCCGCGGAGTCGGCTGAAATTCAGCCCCGTCACACCATGGCGGAAGACGAAGCGGCGAGCTTCGAGGCCTCGGCTCGGCTGCGGCTGCTGCTGCTGAGGGCGAGCGGCCTGCTGGCCCTTCGGGGCCGCTCCCTCGGCTCCTCGGCCACTCGGCTGCTGGCGCTCTGCTCCCACCTCTGCGAGTCCCTGTTCACGGCGTCGTACGTCTCGTCGGTGGTGCAGGCCGCCCGGGATGCCCGCTTCGACGTGGAGCGCGTCGCCGAGACGGTCGGCCACTGCGGCGGCCACTCGCGCTACCTCCTGCTGTACCTGAGCCGCGGCCGCATCGCCGGGGCCCTAAGGACGAGCGAGGACCTCTGGCGGGGCCTGGGGGACCCCGGCGCCAGGCGGGTCGTCGCCGGCTTCGTCGACAGGAGCAGCCGGCTGCTGGAGGTGTACGGGGCCGCCTGCGCCCTCATGTGCCTGTTGTACGTGGTGACGAGCCAGCTGGCGCCGCTCCTCGAGGCCGAGTCCGCGGCCGGGAACGGCAGCAGCTCCTACCGGCCGCTGCCCTATGCCTTCATCGTGGAGGTGCACGGGACGCCCGCCTACGAGCTGACGGTCCTCCTGCAGACCGGCTGCATACTGTACGCCTGCGCCATCACCACCGGCGTCGACGCCGCGGCGCCCTTCCTCGTCATGACCGCCTGCGGACACCTCCAGCTGCTGGCTCGGGCTCTGGACGGCAGCGAGAGCTACGCCGACTTTGTCCGCTGCATCAAGTATCATCAGAGGATACTCAGGTATATTTGCCTGAGCGCATAGTCTTCCTCAGTCCGCTATGAACCATTTCGTATTCGATGCGAGCAGACTCTGCGAGCAAATCGACGCCCTCATGAGTCTCGTATTTCTCTCCGGATTGATGAGCACCACCTATAACATGTCGCTCATTGGGATCAAACTTATCGGGGTAATTACAGTTATATTTTCTGGTTTTCCCGTCTACCATTTCATAGCTGTACCTTCAACTTTGACTTTTTTTCCAGGACGATCCGGAGAAGTTCAAGTACCTCGTCGTGGGTGCTATTCTTATGATTCAGATGTTTATTTGCCAATGGGCACCGGGAGTGCTTCTTAACGAGGTACGAGTTTAATCGACTCTCCATTCGATCAAGCTTTCGCATTCATTTTCATATACATTGCTTCAGAGCAAAGCTCTCGCCAATCACGCCTACCGTATACCTCACGTGAAATGCAACGATCGGAAGCTGGGAAAACTCTTGCACATTACTCTCATGAAATGTCAGATACCGATCCAACTTAGAGCTGCGAATTACGTCAAGTTATCGATGGAAGGCTTCGGTTCGGTACGCCGATCAAATTCTTTTACAACTATCTCCATTACGAGATTTTCAAATTGTTTTTCTTTTCAGATGATTACCAGCGCCATATCCTTTTTTACAGTACTAAGCAGCTTTAATCAAAGATGAATGTATCTGCGCTTTTCGATAGTATGATACTCTAAAGTATGTATTTTTTCTAATATGCGTATTATATTATTATGTGAAAATATATAATGTATATACTGTTACAAGAAAATTGATTTATTAATTCTCCGAAGCAACAACAATTGCCTTTCTACCCGCAGCTATGAAACTGTAACTTTGTTTTTAAATTGAACTTAAAATCCATCTGCTCGGCAATTACAAGTTCGTGCGTTAAAGTTTAATAAAAGATAATTAGTATAGACTGCAGAAAATCTCGGTCGCTCGGGAACAAAAGTTTGAAAGCCGCAAGCACCTTTTCCCCCGAGCCGACGTATAAAAGTTTCTGCCCGCCGAGCCTGATAATTATATACAGGAGACGGAAAAAAATAGAAGGGTAAGGGTAAAGTAAACTTATCGCGAGCGGCGCGCCAGTTTGACAAGGCGCTTTCTTTGACATGTTTGTCAATGAGACGTTTCTTTTTCGCGCCAATTAAGCCCAAAGTATTGTGTCTAGCGAGGCTAAAAGCAAGGCAGCCCCCGCAAGGAATTTTTTCGAAAAACAGCCGCGACAAATCGCGCGATGGAGGAGACCTCGAGCTTCTACCGTCGAATCCGCCGGATCCAGATGCGAGTCTTGCGCCTGGCGGGTCTCGTCGCCTTCGAGAACCTGACGCTCAGCTTCGCGGGCACGATCCTGATGTCGATCTACGTGAACTTTGCCTTCAGCGCCGTGAGCAGCGTCTACATCTGGGCCTTCGTGGAGGACTGCTACAACCTTAGATTCAATCCCGACATCACCTCCGAGCTCTTCTCCTTCGTGGGTTTCCACCTGAGGTTCATGTACATATTCAGTCGCAGGCGGAAGCTGGGCTCGCTCCTGAGGTAGGTAATAGAGGGCAAAGTCCGCCGCCGCAGCTAATATACTATACAAAAGAGCCGCGTTCCAGCTACGCGGAGCAGCTCTGGGAGGGCGTCCAGAGGGAGGAGAAGGTGCACGTGAGGCTGTTCGTAAGGAAGGTCAGCAAGCTGAGCGTCTGCTACTCGGGCATCATCCTGACGACGATCACTCTGTACGTGCTGTCGAGCCAGCTGCCGCAGCTGACTGCCGCAGCGAGCAACGAGACGGTGCACCGCGTCCTGCCCTATCCGTTCTACGTCGACGTGCAGAGCTCGCCGCGCTACGAGATCCTGCTGGGCGCCCAGGTGCTCTGTCTGCTCACCGTCACGCAGACCAGCGTCTGCGTGGACACGGCCATTGCTTTCCTCATCATGATCGCCTGCGGTCACTTCCGCCTGATTCAGGTGCGCATCGGACTCCTCATCCGGGATATGGACGGGGAGCAGGAAGAGGCGGACCCGGTCAGCGTCAAGGAGCGCGTCTGTCGCTGCGTCGCCTACCATCAGCAGATACTCCAGTTGGGTCTTCTCTTTTTTTGGAAAAAAAGAATCTTACGACGATACAAGGTATACCTTACCACTCCTTATTGGCTTTGCTTCCAGATTTTGCGACGACATCGCCAAACTCTCCAGTGAGATCTTCATGATCGAGCTTATAAGCACGACCTACAACTTGTCGCTCATCGGAATCTTGCTGGCCGGGGTAGATAAGCAAATTTCTTCTTCCGCGTATATGCAGATGTTTAGCTTCTTTCTGACTTTTCCTCTTCCAGAACATGCCTTTAGCAGAAAAGTTCAAGTTCGCACCGGTCCTCTTCATCCTGACGACGCAACTTTTCGTCTGCCAGTATCCTCCCGATCTTCTACTGCAGGAAGTAAGTATCCACTAAAGCAAACAGGAGATAAAAGCTTGAGCAACCATTGATGTATCTTAATCGAAAGAGCGCAGCGGTCGCGGATGCAGCTTATTTTGTGCCGCCGTTCAGACGCGATCGACTGCGCGTCGACAAACACCTGCTGACGCTGCTCATGAGGTCGCAGGTACCTTACCAGCTACTCGCCGGCGGTCAGATCAAATTATCCATCGAGTCCTTCGGAAATGTCTGTTCGAGGATTAAAATTTTTACTTTTATTATTTTACACTAAAATTTAGATTAATATTCAATATTTCTTCTTAGATGATAAGAGGAGCCGTTTCCTTTTTCACCGTTCTCAGGAGCTTCAATTGAGCTTTCGATTTATTTTTTAGGTAAAGTACTAGTAAAACTAGCAGCTATTCATTATAAAAATATTTTCTACATCAAAGTCTGTTATTTTCAATAATAAAATTACATAAAATTGCTAGATGTATATCATTTATTGAACATAATTTCTGCGCTGCTTTAACAAATGTCATTTCACCATTTTGATAAATATAATTGCGGTTACACCGCAATTTTTAACAGAAATACAGTATTAAGTCACTTTCGTGTTTTCTTAAAAAATTTCTCTATGGCGCACTTATAAACAGAATCTTAACATTGGACAGTTGTAAAATTGCTCGTAACATCAAGTGGTCTGCGATTTTCGCGAAGGAACGCAAGTAAGCACCAGACCGGACTATAACAGTTAATTCTTAAATGTTAAAAATTCATCGTTAAAAATTGAAATAGAAAATGCACGTTGGCACGCGACACTGCATGCATTACTTTCTTTTATCTTTTTCATTTCCGTTTTTCATTCAAGTTTATTATTTACGGCAAAATGATAGAGTTTAATGAAAAAATACATCATCTAATAGTGCGCAACGCTTAGAGAAGGTAGTGAAGTACACTGGAGCCGGTTTTTGTAAACTTTTCTCGCTCTGAATACTATACAATAAAAAATTTTGCAAACAATCAACGCACCATGCGCAACGCTTAAGAGCATTAAATAATAAAAATATCAATAACTTTCTTAAATTCTGTAAGTTTTCCATCAATTATTGTTTTTGATGGCGTTTTCTAACCAGAACAGTACACTTTTAAATACTCTATGCGGTAATTTTTTTTTCTTTTTTCATTTTTTATAATACACACTGCACAAATCGAATACTGCTCTGTTGCGCTCGCATGGCGGCTTCATGCATTCTTTCCATTTTTTTTAAATTTTTTCAACCAATTAGATTCGCTGTAAGTGGGTGTGTTTTGTATGCATGTGAATGTACCATTAAATGACTAGTTTAACAAGCTTAGAAGGCGAGACCCGCTTCAGAGTAAGTGGTAAAGATCTTCTCAACCGAGTTGACGTAAGCTGCTGACCTCAAATCTAAACCAAGATTGTATCTCATAGACGTTTTCATGAGGGCCTGCAATAAAATGATTTCTAATTAGGCAAACCTTTTTCAAATTGATTTCTATAAAATCAAATGCAATTATACGTACGCGAGCGGATCGCTCCATGGTGTAGTCCAAACCAGAATGCACAATGTCTTTTTCGGACGCACCAGAGATACGTTTCTGGAAAGCTTCTGATGGTGTGATTGGGATGCAACCGCCGATACGACCGAACCTACGCTCGAGAGATTCCTGTACAGATTCTGAAAAGAGAAGTAAATAAAATGTATAAAATAATTGATTGAATTCATTGGCCACAGGGCAGCAGAAGAAGTTTACCAAGAAGATGATAATTCGAGTCTCTTTCATATTTGAAAGTGAGACGTCCGTAAGAAACATGATTAAGATCTTTCAGCCATTCAAAGAAGGAGACAGTAACACCGCCAGCATTAACGTACAGATCTGGAATGACAAGAATATTCTTTTCGATGAGAATCTTGTCGGCTGCGGGCGTCGTCGGTCCGTTGGCAGCTTCAGCAATGATCTTTGCCTAACAGAAAGTGAATAAAAAAGTGAAAATACCGAAGACAGCGGTAAATCGTGAATGAATAGCAGTAGAAAAGGTACCTGAATTTTACCAGCGTTAGCACTGGTAATAACTTTTTCAACGGCAGCCGGAATGAAGATGTCGCAGGGCTCGAACATGAGATTTTCGCCTTCGTAAGGTTTCGCGTGAGGGAATCCGACAATCGTACCGTTGTCTATGCGATACTCTTCCAACAACTTTGGGTCAATACCATCGGGATTATAGATTGAACCATCGTGTTCCATGACACCGATGCAGGTCGCTCCGGCGCGATGCAGGTAGCGCATCGTGTGCAGACCGACGTTGCCGAAGCCTTGAACGATAAAGGTCTTGCCATTCCAGCCCGGCTCAATACCAATCATGTTCATGAAGTTGGACTCATTGATAAAGTTATCGAGGCCGTGAAAAACCCCTCGACCGGTCGCGGAAATGCGACCGTGAATGCCGCCCTGGTTGATGGGCTTGCCGGTGACGCAAGCGTGGGCGTTGATGTCCAGGTGGCCGATCGTCTTGGCGTAGGTGTCCGCTATCCAGGACATTTCGCGTTCGCCCGTGCCCATATCCGGCGCCGGCACGTCTATGCCCGGCCCGATGAAGCCCTTCTTCGCCAATTCCAGCGTAAAGCGACGGGTGATTTTCTCCAGCTCGTTATCCGAATAGTTCTTCGGGTTAATCTTCACGCCTGATTTGGCGCCGCCGAACGGCACGTCTACGACCGCGCACTTGAACGTCATTAGAGCGGACAGGGCCGTCACCTCGTCCCGGCATACGTCCAGTGAATAGCGGATACCTGAAAAGACATTCATTACTTTCGCACCACGTATCTCTCGCTTGACAATTTAATTATTCTGTTTACGAGTTCTCCAAGTTAGAAAAATTATCAACTTTCGTAGGCGAGGCTTACACAACGCCCGATATAAGCTGGCAAAAACATGCTAAAATAAGAGAATTTAATATAGCGAGTATAGCAAGAAGTCACGAGAGTTGGAATAAAAAGACGTTAAAAAATGCCACGAGCTAAGAGCGGCTCTGTTTTCGGGGACATTGCGTATTAAAATAGACGCCGCCGCCGCCGCCGCAGCCGAGAGGCCCGTCCAGCTATGTATGAGCAGAGAGAGAGCCGTAATCGCGTAAACAAGCGGCCGCGTCACTCGTAAAGAAGTCAATATTCGAGTAGTTTTGAAAAAAAATTGGCAAGCGCACAATAGTGTTTGCTATCTCGAATCTCGGAACGCGGTGCCCCGCGTGTCTATTAGCTGATTGAAGAAAAATACTCGTTAAACGAGAAATTCAAGCCGCTAAGCTGTCGACGAAACAGCCGACTCGGCGATTAGATAACACTCGCCGCCGGCAAGTTCTTTTTGATAGGCTGAACGAGAGAGGAGGAATATTATACGACACGTGCCTGAGAGCGCTCGCAGATGCCTTCGCAAGCTTTTAATCGTTAAGCTTTGTAAATACGAGCTATCAGCGGCCAGTTCGCTTCACTGGCAAAGAACCGAGAGAGAGATTGTTTCAGCAATTTTTTCAACGTTTCAATTATCTTCTAATTTAATCCTTGCCATTTCACTCGAGCTTTGAGACATTCCAGAGATTTTTTTTTTTTTTGCTTTTTTCCAGCGTTTGATGCAAAATTTTTAAACAACTTTGCATCGGTTGGAGCCGCGCCAAACAAAGCCAGAAGATGAGCTTAATGGATTGGAAAAAAAAACTGCTTCAACAAAGAGGAGGCCAAGATCAAGGCTTCTAGTTGGTCTCTTACGCGACCTGCTAATAGATCACGTGGACGCAGAGAGTCAACGCAACTTGCGGCACGAGGAAGGCAAAGAACGAGGCCAAGTTGAGCGTCGCTTTTAGAGGCTCGACTTTTTCCTGCCTTTCCTTTTTTTACTTTTACTTAAATCTTAGTAAAATCTTCCCAGCAACTGAAATTAAATTAATGCTCGATGCTAGACTCGTGAAGTCACGTGGAGGTTATTGAGACGGCCACAAAAAAAAAACCATTAAAAAGATTTAATACCTTTTTTTTTAAATATCCTCCTCTCATCATAAAAGTGCAGACAAAAACTGTATACCTTTATAATAAGTAGATTTTTCGAGAAATTAAATTAAATGTGTGAAGAATTTTAAATGTGGTATTATAGAAGAAACAAAAGTAGAGCAAGAACAGATTACAACTGAAATAGGAGTTCTCCACTTATCTACCCCTTTGAGTACTTCTGTATGCATGAAAATATTTTATACATTATTGAATATATCAAAATCTTTCCTTACCTCCTTTGCAAGGTGTTCTGTGATTTGAATGCTGAGCTCTGAATCCATTGATCATCTCGTAATCACCAGAATCACGTCTTATTGGGAAATTGGTTTCAAGAATATGATCACATGGCTCCATCAGCATGAGAATACCCTTGACCTTCTTTTTGCGTTCTTCTTCAGACATTCTAGACCTTTTACCCACATCTTCAACAAGTTTCTCTTCAACAATCTGACATGCCCGATGAAAGAAATATTCTACCATGTGAAAAAACTTGGGATTGGGATCTGTGGGTATGCTTTTGAGTCTGTCAGGAATCTGATGTTCGGCGTACCCTCTATTTTGCAAATGAGTAATTGCAGCTGACTGTGCTATCTCGTGGGTCTGCTTCATTGCAGCCGAGCTTCTTGTCAATCCACGAATGTGAAACATTTTTGTGGTACTTAATAGTCTACTTCAACGGTGGATAAACTATAATGCATAAAAAATTATACGTTTAAAAAATTCTTTAAATAAATCATAATCTTCAATATACCATTGAAGAATTATACAAATAGGACTAAAATTACTAAAAATCTATCAAATGAATTAAATTTTATGATATCTCTTCAAGCAGCCAAATTTTAGAAGAATGTGATAAAATAGAATCTTCTTTTCATAAAACACTCTTAAAAGTATACAGCAAGGTAGACAAATTAAGTAAATTGTTGTGAAGTAAATTGAAGTAAATTGATCAATTAGCACAAATTCCTTAGGAAATAACTAAAAAGCAAATAAACTATTTGAATGTTTCAGTTTGAGCAGAAAATATTAAAAGCAGAAAGTATACTTGAAGAATTCTGTGAAAAATCGAATATAAGAAAGGCAAAAACAGACAAATGCTCTAAAATAACAAGCATTCTTTAAATCTGTCAGCACCTTACACCTAAAATGCTAGAAATAAAAGTAGCAAAAGCTGTTTTATGTCTGGTTCGAAAAATGGTACTTTCCCAATTACCGAACTCGAACGCGTATACATACACGGAGAGCATAGTATAGCAGGAAAAAAAGGTGTCAACTTACTTTGGTGCCACGCGCGCGCACCGACAAGACTGCAGCTTCGGTCTTCGGTTCTGTGGCGTGGCCGCGCAGGCCCAGGGAAAGAAGGAGGAGGAAACTCCTCTAACACTCTCTCCCTGCCACCGCGTTTCGAACCAATTGACTCGGGCAGAGGGCTCCTGCTTTTCTTTAAAAGTCGACTGTTATCGACGAGCCCAACTCCCAGACCGTGCGGGAGCGTACCATCACGACGGCGATTCAGCGAATGAAGATCAACGTGACGTCAGAATACTGACACGCATAATTTCGAATTCGGATTAATCTTTGAGCGCGGGTAATTTAAAAATTACATAAAAAGGGTAAAATACAAATAAGAATAAGTTAATTATAGTTAAAAAGACCATTATGATAAAAACTCAATTTTTTTTTTGTTTTAACCTTCCTGCGTACTTGATAGCTATATGCTATATTACGTCAGGAAGCATATGTACATAATTTCATGAAAAGGTATCGTTAAAAACATTGTTAGTCTAATATAAAAGGCAATGATGTCAGTTCTCTAATTAAGCTCTACTCGTGTGTTCATTTACGAATGAAAAATTGCAGTGTGAGTACGCCTACTTTAATCTAAATGTTAAAAAAACTAATTGGCGACTAAGTGCACTCATTCTTTATTTCTCTTAGTTTAAACAAACGAAAGGTTTTTCCCCTCAATAATCAGTAAATAGTTTAAAGATAAATGTCGTTAAAGTTAAATGCCCTCTTATAAATTTTAAATGACCGTTACCGAAATGGTGTTTAAATATAAAATTTTGAGGTTAGAAAAATAAAATCAAACGGCTTATACTTTTCCATTATTGAAAACAATAAGCAAAAACTGATAAAAAAAATTTGCCACATACACTCGTAAGTGATGAGTAAACTAACGAAATATAAAATAAAAATCTATTAACTAATAAATATTTTCATTTAAATTTCCCGCAAATAAACTGTAATATATGGGAAGTTGCGCTCAACTTCACCAGTTCATAATAAATATGATGATAATGGAGGGATAGACCATATCATCTGTAGACGGCTCCATCATCTCACCAATAAAAATCATTTTATACGTGTATTTTGTAACCATGTAATCCCTCTGTGATTTTCTGAAAAGTTAATTATAGATTACCTGCATATGCTTACACAGTAACGTGCCGCAGTGTAACCTACGACAGATATTCAACAAAAATTAGCGCGATTTCCAAATAATTTTTTCATTATTATCTAAATGGTCCGCAAATATTTTATTTTCTCAAAACTAATTTATCATTAAGTAATTTCATTTAATTACCTTCTAATTTCTAATATATTATCTATTTTTTTTATTCATTTACATAATAAATGGCAAAAAGCTTTGAACAATGTAAATAAATTAATTATTTATAACAATCTTTTTTCGATGTTCAAAAATATACCAGTGGTTGGATAGGCGCTTCTCCCCTCCACTAGGATTTTCAAAGATTTAGAACAGCTTCGGTGGCGCTAGCTGCATTCAGTCACAGAGTGTAAACGGTAAGCGTGGTTGGCAACTTTTAGAAGTTAGAAGTTAGAATTAGAACACCGCTTGACTGCTCTGACGACGATCTCCCTGGTGCAGTCACAGTTTAGCCTTCTCAGAAGCAACGTTCTACTGTTCAAAATCTCAGTGCAGTGATCTCAAATCAATCAAACGACACGATGCAGTGTCTGTATTTGCATTGAATTCTCATGCTCAATTCTATATTGGCTTTTGTCGGGTATTCTAGTACTTTTTGCATTTCCTCTAAAAAAAGTATGAAGAACTGGGTTTAGGGAAATTTTAGTGCAGGTTTATTCGTTGCAAACGAAGCCTCACTCTCCGTTTTGACGTGCGGAATGGATAGAATTCAGAAATCGTATATTGTCTAGCTCACGAGTGAAAATTGCAGATTTAGCCGACTATAACCAAAAATAAACTTGTAACTTTTTAAAGGGAAAGCCATCTCTTGATCTTGATCATGTAATTAAAAAGTTAAAAAATTATTAGAAAGACTTTTAGTGAGAGGCGAGCGTATTCCTTTAAAACAGTGAAAATTGTGAATAAACCGAGAACGAGCAAAAAAGAATAAGATAAAAGAAAAGAAAAGTAAGAAAGTGAGCGTAGGCAATAGCGTTTTGCACGCTCGCTGTTCCCCAGTTAATAGTGTCAGGCTCAGGCTTTTCACAGCTGTGGGATTGCTTACTGCTACAGCTGTGTAATTTTGTTCAATGATGTCTACAGAGGAGAAACTGCTGCATTATCAAAGGAGTATCGACAGAAGTCGTCATGATAAATCTAGGGTAAGAAAAATAATTAATACTTATTTATTTTCATGAGAAAAACGCGTGTGCCATAAAAAATTTCGGTTTTCTAATTTTACTTTATTTAACCAAGTCTGTTCAGTAAATCTTTTAAAATTTATTTTTATTTGTAATAAAAAATTTTTATATAAAGTATATCTTTTTTTCCTGCTAAAGAAAAAGCTTTTTTTATTTATCTTTCTTAAATCAGTGCAGCACAAAAATCAGTGAAAAAGCTTAAAAGGTTTTTTATTAATTTTTATTATTAGTTTTATAATATACTATTTTTATTTTTAGTTTTATAATATATACTATTTTTATTTTTATTTTATTCTGAGTTTAATTCTCCCAAAAATTAATATAATAATTATAAATATTAATAAATATTGTAGTGACATTTCCAAATGTAAATAATTGTTTTAAGAATTATTTTAACTTCTTAATATTAAAAATTAAATTGGAATTAAATAATATTTAATTTCAGCTAAAACATTGCATAGAGGTACTCTATAAATTGCCAGTAACAATACCACTGCTACAAAGTACTGGAATTGGTCGTACTATCAATTCTCTTTGTCATCGTGAAAGTGGTGTAAGAGAAGCAGCTAAACAGTTGATTTCGAAATGGAGGGCACTCGTTAGGGATGCAGATCCAAATAGTGCAGATGAAGATGAAGCTTGTGTTCCTGATGTACCAGAGTCTTATGCAGCATCTGAATCTGATGGTGACTTAGAAAACACAGCTAAAAGAAAATCTGAATTTCAGCAAAGTGAAAAAGATTCAGAATTAAAATCACCCAGCAAAAATAAGCACCTTAGTTCTAAGGATAAATATGAATCTTCAAAAG
>UCOL01001308.1:0-39146 GCA_900474335.1 Ormyrus nitidulus
CCAGGTTAAAATCACCTTTAGGCTCTTGTATTGAACATTATTTTTTGATACGACTTGTACAAAGCTTGATTTAGTGAATGTTTAAATACAAAAAAGATGTATTTTTTTATTCTCTATATGCCAGAATTTTTAAAAATCCATTTTTTAACTTTTCAAATTCAGCTCCTTAGATCGAGCGGGGACAATACTTTTCCGCGTTTTCGAGCGTAGAGCGGGTTCTTGCATCTGACCCTTCAATTGTCGCAAATTTCACAGTTATTATGTTTTTGAAAACATTTTTTTAATAAATAGCCACGAACATACGTAAAAACGTTTTTTTTTCTGTAATTTTAAGATCCTCACTTTTCTTGTCAAGTGTTGCAGCGTTCTTATACATGCTAAATTAAACATTCTCTTCATTTTTTTTATAAGCTGCTAGCCCTGAATAGTATAGATTTAAGTAAAATTGTTTTAATTCTTTTGTACACCTTACACCTTTGAAATTGTGATTTTTCGGAAAATCAATTTGAATTTTGACAAATTCAGCTTTATTTGGTGGTAAAGTTTCTTCGATTAACTTCTCCACTTACTTTCTTGTTATAGCAGAATTTTGTAATTTAGAGTTGGAGATTTAATTTTTTTTTTTTTTTTGCAATCTCATCGGCTTCTTTCTACTTGCATCCAGTTGTCTGCGCAATTTTCTTTTCCTTGGCGTATTGCTAGATAGACTAGCATCAGTTTGCGTTTCCACAGAAACAGTCACTTTTATTTCCTTTGATAGTTCTGAAAGAGTTAATATTAATTTTTAAAAAATTGTTTCCTTTAGTTATTAATTATATTTTCAATTTTCAGTATAATAATTATCTATGAAAATCATTTCAATGTCCAGTATAATAATTATGATATAAAATACTTAAAATACTTCTTTTTTATATCTTTCTATATATATCGTCAATTTTCAACTCATAATATACCCGTATTAAAAACTGGCGCCTGTGTGTTTTCATGTGTTATGATTTCATTAATATGATACGTGTTTCGAAAATAAGTTTCACTTAGATTCTTATTCAGAGTCATCGTGGAATCATGAATGGCTGATTCTAGCAAACAAATGTCGAGATCACTAGTAATTAATACTTATATTACAAATTTTTCACTACATTTAAGGGGGTCTTTCACCTATAAATATTAAAAAAATTAATTTTTCTTTTATTTGATTTTTTGATTCTATATACTATCCTATGTTTGTACAAAAATTTTCACGCATAAATTTAGAAAATTTTAAAAGGTTACGTTTAAAATGCTATTTTATAAAAATACTAAAATTTATTATTTCAAAACAAATCGCTGCAAAAATTTTTTATTTAAAATTTTAACATACTCCATTTTGGCGCTCATTTTGTACAGACCAATCAAATCAGTCAACAGTAACCAATCAAAACAGTCTTATTGTGATGACAGATTTCATCCATCACTTTTTTAAGAGAGGATATTATTTGAATTTATAATTATTTCCTTTTTTTACCTTGTTTTTAACTGAAATAAGAAAAGGAATAAAACACAAAGCTAGAATTCAAAAGCGTAAATAGTAATTTGATTTTGAATAAATTAAAGAAGTATACTTATCTAAAAGGTATTTTCTTTCCTTCATATTTTGGGCTATTCATTGTTTGTTATTATTGATAAGCAGTTTAACTGAAAAAATACTGCACAAACTCTTTTTATTCGAATATAAATTTGAGTTTACATAGCTGTTAAGCTGCATTTTATAACTGCATACTGTAGCTTCAGGCTTGATGACAACTGCTTACTTTCTCTCTTTCCATGATTCTATAGAAACACATTATTACCTTATTCTTTAAAGTGGTAATGTTCAACCTGCCCTATACCTGCGACTGTGTGTAAGCAATCGTAGTAAACCGACGCAAGCAACAGACTGTTCTTCATTCTTACTGTGATGACTGTTCTTCGTATAAACATAACTAACAATTTCATGTAAACATCAGTAAACGAACACACGTGTTTACCATGTGTTTAATCTTCATGGCGCTTGAAGCGCTTAGCCTATCTAGCTGTAGCGAGCGAGAGCCGAGAGCCAGACCAGGAGCAAAGAGTAAAACAGCTAGATTCAGGTGGCTACCGCAGTCTGTCTGTCTCGCTTTAACTCACGGAATGGTGGCGTCTGGCGTGGGTGGTCACAGTAGCCATCTGAATTTGGCGCGGGAGCCATGTTGGAATCCTTTTTAAACCAACACTCCAGCTGACGCTAACATCAAGTTTCCAGTACACGATTATTAAGTGCGGATAACAGCTACGTAAACATTATTATGTATAGTTACAAAAAGTTTAAAGTAAGTCTAAAACTATTGAATAACTACAATATAACAATTTTTATCTAATACTTAAGTGTATAAAATTCAAACTACTTACTATTGTTTCAAAAGTCCAGCGAAGGATCATCTCCTTACTCAGGCGAAGCAACAAGTGGGGGTGAAATCTCATCATGTCCAGTCTGTCTAAAAACCTTCAAAAACATTGATGAGTTGACATTTCACGTTGAAGAACACTTTACGGAAAAAGAAACCCCATCGCCTATAACACCAAATGCCTCGTCAGAATGGCTGCTTGTACGAAACATGGAAAGAGAAGAAAAAGAAGTGAGACGGTTGGAAGAAGAGCATGAATTTGCCTTACTACAGGCGCAATACGGCATGGACAATCAGGGCAACTTTCGAGAGCAGAGTATCACGAATATGCAAAGAGCTGCTCAAGCTGGCGAGATGTCAGTCGCGGATTATTATGAAAAGCAAATCGAGCTCAAGATTGCAGAGAACATCGGCATCGACGATGGAAGTTCGTGTACTCGAGGTAAAGGTTTCAAAATTTTTATGAACAACTTGCAAAAATGGACATTATTTTATTACGTATTGATTATCAAGTTCAATGAGAGTCTGCTTTCAAAAATTAGACACATTTACTTTTATTAAAATGGAATTATTGGTCTTTTAGATACTGTACGTAGATAGAATATGGCTTAGAAATGTAGGTAAAATAACTATTAACTGTTGTACTTCTAATTTAAAAATAATATATAATTGTCTATTTCATTATGTTAAATAATAATGTATTCATCATTATTTAATATCACTTAAGATATCCAGTTGTCATTCTTTTCTTATTGTGGTTATTCTTTAATATGATATATTTGGCATTTTTTCAGAATTAGCCTCTAAAGTACGAGCAGTCAGCCAAACATGTAGCAATGTAGTAAACACGTGGATGTGTTCAATAGTAGACCATTACGCCATTACATACGGAGACAAAGGATGGGGCTGTGGTTACCGAAATTTGCAAATGTTAATGTCATCATTACTTGCATATACAAAATATAACGAATTAATTTATAAAGCATGGCCTTCTGGCATAGGAAACAGTAGCTCTTGTAAAATCTCTGAGAGAATTTTGACGCCCTCCATTTCCATGCTTCAAAAGATGATCGAGTGGGCCTGGGCTCAAGGATTTGACCTCCAAGGTGCTGAGCAGCTGGGAGGCAAATTAGTTAATACCAAAAAATGGATTGGAGCTACTGAAGTAGTAGCCCTTCTATCCAGTTTGAGATTTAGGTATTTTTTAAATCAATACTTATTTATCACTTATCATTGCATTATTTTTAATTTTAATTAACTATTAACTATTTTTTAGATGCCAGCTAGTTGATTTTCACAGACCAACGAGTTTTGACGGTAGTCACCCAGAAATGTTCAATTGGGTTTTACAATATTTTCAACAAAATGATGATTTTAAACCTCCTTTATATCTTCAACATCAAGGTAAAGCTGTTTAAACAAGTAAATTTAGTTCAAAAGAATTTTTTGTTAATTAATATTAATAATTATTATTTTTATACTATTTATTTGATACAGGACACAGTCGAACTATAATTGGAGTGGAAAAATTTAAAAATGGTTCTATTAAAATGCTTGTACTTGATCCAGGTCACATTCCATTTCAGATGGCACAATTCACTAACACAAGGAGTAAGGCACTTGGAGCAATGAAAATTGTACGTAAGTCAACAACTTCAATGAAAGAAAGTCAATACCAAATAGTTGCTGTAACAGGCATTATGGATTCCGAAATGCAATACCAGGTAAAAATTAAAAAACAACCTTGTACTTTTAATTTTATTATAATCTAACGTTTTTTATTTTTTTGCAGCAAAGCAAGGTATTACGTTCTTTACGAATACCGCAAGATAGTTGAGATTTAATAATAAAGAGAACAAGATATTCTTGAAGAAAAAAGTATTTTGATTTTAGTTTACATTTTGCCTTAGCTCTTAAAGTTGTGTGGATGGAAAATTTACTGTAAAATCTTTGTGCTGCCATAGCGATTAATCAATGTTATTCGCGATTAATATTCTTAACAAATAGATTAGTAATATTGAAATCGGATGATAAATCAGTTAATCTGTGATGTTATTCATAAGATTTTATTGTTCAGACAACAAATTTATTCCTTAAGTATATTCGTGATAACTGAATTTCAGAGGGACTTAAAAAGTCGGGTTAAAACTAAATAAATTAATGTAAAATAAATGGACTTAAGCTTGAAATATAATTTTCTGTTGATATTTATAGTTCCTCTTGAATTCGTTAGTTTTCGAGTATTTTTCGCTTACAGCGATTGTGCTCCCGAGGCTGACTTTAGTCTAGAAAATTCTGCTCAAATTTCGTCGAACCAATCAACAGAGCCACGTCAGTTCTTTGAACAAATCTCTCTGCATCAGGATTGGAAATTTGAAAAAATATATTATTGTGATGATGCAATCAGTTTTTAATAAAGGAACGTATTGAAGAATTCAATTATGGATGATCCTAGTAAAATAGTCAATTTGTAGTCAATATAGTAACTTAATAGAAGTAGGATAGAGTACATTATTTTTTATTATTTGAAGTTTTGTTACTATTTATCAAAGATGGTGCCTTGTATTTCCATACCTAATGCAAACAGATGCACGCATACTTCATTATAACGTAAAAGCCACTGAAAATATATAAAGTACAACTACTATTTACTTAGTAAAAAAGTAAACATACTTAATTACTGATTCGACTTAAGGCTAAAAATACCCTAGCATATAAGCTACTTCAATCCATTTACTCGTTATTTCATTAAATCTTCAAATGATGCATAAGATAAATTTAATAAATTTTCATGTAACAAAGTCTTATTGCAATGAATAAGTTTAAATAGCTTGGGAATTTATTGCGCACAGATGTGTAAAAAGAAAATGTCGCATGTTTTTGGAAAGAGAAATGTTTAATGTAAAAACTTGATAACTTTTGGAATTGTTTTATTAAGTGCCGCACATTCTGAATGAAATGAATGTTTTTTATTTTATTTTATTGTGACAAAAGATGTTAATTTAATTCCATTTTTAAATTAAAAATCATATTGATGAAATTAAATATTTAAATAAATACTTTTTTCATAAAATTTTTATTTTTAATTATGTAATATTCATAACTTTTGTATTACTGATTTTCTCACATTTTTTATAATAATGTATTACATAACAGTAGATTATTTTTGTCAGAACAGTTGCACTACAATGACATTGTTCTACTTGTGTAAGATTCTTCAAAAATGAAATAAAATTAAAATTTATTACTTTTTTCAATGTATCTTAAAGTTGTTTATTTACATTATATTTAATATAAAGTAATTTAAATTAATATTATTTAAAGTACTGAGTTTCTTTTTGGTAATACTTTTAAAGCATTCACATTTTTCATCAGATACTAAAATCTGGATTTGGGTTCCAAATTATTTAGATATTGAATCCAAGATATCGCATGCATGCTTTATGTGCTTCTATTAGATGACCACATTCTGCTTCACCCTTTGTAATAATACTGAAACATAAAATCAAGTTGGCCTTGAAATAATACATTTGCTTCTTGAATCTCTTTAAATTTATTTAAAATACAAATAATATTAAAAAGTACTGTGTATACTTTGGTTTCTTCAAACAATAAATTCTAAATTTGTTCTGTAAAGCTAATTTTAAATAATACATAAATCTAGAACCTTATGTTATATTGTGCAATAATTTAAGAGCTGGAATAATCCAATTATTAAAAGTACTACAAATACATAACAGAAAAGAATGATATTGTAAAGACATTAAAAATTATCCTAAAAATTAGTTTTACACCATTTGACCGACACAAATCTACAATTTAATAGAAAAAATAAAGGAAAATATATGGCAAAATATAACCTATAAGCAACCCACCATTCGTCCCTGACTTTTTTTGTCTCTGGACAGGCGCAGCAGGGCTTCAAGGGCTTCTTCTCGGTTTCGGCCTTGGCCTCGACTTTCGCAGGAGCATTTCCCATTTTATGGATTGTTAATGCTTGTGTTATTATTGGCTAAAAAACTCGACGTGCTTTGTACGACGAATGAATTATTATGGAACATGGAATGGAAGCATGCACTTTTTGCTTCTTCTTCTACTAGCGGTTTTGCAAATGCGCAAGCGCGTACATTTATCTTCTGCTTTGTGGCGCGTTTCTTTGATTTAGCATTCTTTTTAAAGAGCGCATTTTCTTTCTGCCAATTAAATGTGCAGTTTTATTTTCGTAATATAGAAGAATACGTATTTTGTAAATTTTTTGCAGCTCAAGTTAGGAAAAGTGAAACCAGATTATTGCGTCAAGCGGTGATAAATTTTGAACGATGAATTATTTTTCCTTTGTAATTATAGTTAATGATATAAAATGATATAAAAGGGATAAAAGTATAAATATAAGTAAGAAAGTATCTCTTTTGAGCTGCAGCAGATTTAATTGTTGTTTCTTTTGCAATGACCGCAATAGATTAGGATAATAGGTAATGGGATATATAATAAGCACAAATGCAAAATGATTGTCTAACATTTATGATAACGTTTTATTTGATTTTTCATAGCCACTGCTGTTTTTACAGATCGAACACACCGCTTATTTTTTATTCAAATACATACGTTGTACAAGTACATATACACTCGTATCGACGCATGTCATATATCCGCTGCATCTCCTCCGATAGTCGATAAATAAAACTACTAAAAATAGACTTGTTCAAAATCAACTGCCTTTTTAAGCCATTTCGAGTGTCTGCGGGACTATTATTATTACATGTATATATTCTTCTTCGCTTTAAACTCGAACGCCAAGTATACTTGTATATCGCAGAAAAAGGTATAATATGTAATTACGTCGGAATTCGATAGTCATGTAATAATCGACAATCAGAATAAATCGTTCCGCGTTTCTACTACAGAATACAAGCGCCGCGTAGAAAATGAACAAAGCTATATATTCCTTCTGTATTTTAACTAATTAAGATTCTAGCCTTTGCTTTCGATATAATGAAATGCTCAACACTCCGTTCTTCTGCGATTCACTCGAGTGACGCGAAACGGAAAAGCGCAGTGTTGAAGATCGGCAAACGAATTCGGCGAAGTCCGTCTCAATTTCATCGAGTGCTTCATCCATTGATTATTGAATCTCTTTTGAATTTCGCTCATCTCCTGTGTGTGTTTGTGTGTGTGTGTTTTTGTAATACAGTGCCGTCGGTTTTATTTTTTATTGTTGCTGCTCGTTTTTAGTTTAAGGACAATAAAAAAGTTCTTTTAGTTCGAGATCTAACTACTAATTGGCACAGTATTTAGTTTAGGTCTATTTGATGATCAGTGAATCTGTCACTAACCTTTTGTTTCCATCGACCGACTACAGCTAAATGAAAAATATTGTAATGTTCAGCGAGTCTTAATGAAGCTACGTAAAAATGACGTCGATTATAACGCGGTTCCTTTATTTTCCATTTCGCGTCAGGGTTCTTTTTATGTAACTCTTTCAGCAGCAAGGATTTTTCGCGCACTACGGGGTTCTTAAAAACTACGTAATAGAACGGTTTTCGAAATAAGAACGTACAAAAGTTTAATTTCTACCTAAAATTTCAAACTTAATCTCGCTTCATTTTGTAAGCACCTGAAATTACGTTTGTTTGCGATGCAATTATTTTGTCTGTCGCCTTAATTAAATATAAGTCGTGAATCAAAATTTTGAATCGTGAACTCAATAGACGTGCAAAAAATTTTGAAAACGGTCATACACGGTATAAAACTCATTTCCTTTTTATTGAATTTTGTACAAAGGATTTGCACGAAGTTTGTGTAAAATTTCTACACAAATATTTATACCTTATTGTGTATAAAAATGTATGCAAATTTTGTACACATACTTGCATAGAAAATTAACAATTTTTACACAAAGTTTGTGCAAAATAATCGATATATAAAATAACTCAACTCATCGATATATAAAATTAATGTAATTAAATTACACCAAATGTTTAATCGCCTCTCGTTCTCAATGAACGACGTAACGGCAATAATAATTTATGCGTTTTTTCTTAAAATAACATTTCAGATACCCAACTGGACTTGCAAGTCAGCCAATTTTGCAGCATTGAAGATTCATAAAACCTCGTTAATTTTGATTAGTCCTTAAGAAACAATTTTAAAAAGTTGCTTTAACTTCATTGATCTACGAATTCTACTTTTAGTTTCAAATTTTACTAAGTATATAGAAAAATATAAAGTCTTTTTAGCCTTTTTTAATTCATGCTGCAAATCCGGCTGCTTTCGGTACAATGAAAATCTCGCCTCAAAAATCAGATAGAAAATTGTGTGCTGCAGCATTGAAACGCAAACGACGCGATAAAAAACAGTACTACCCAATGAATATAATAACAACAAATTAGCGCCTGAATTGCGGCGACGTACGACAGCCGCTACAAACACACTCTGCCCACGTGATTGATTGATTACTCGAAGAGCTTCTTTAATTTTTTTTTTTTTTTTTTTATTTAATTATATTCATGTTAACAGTTTTAGTTCTGTAGTTTACGCGCAACTACGTACGTTATTCCAGCTCGCCGCCGGAGCTAATTTAATTTATATAGATATCCTAAGACTTTTTCATCGTTTATATATAATAACTTCTACGAATCCTTTACACTATTTATAACATTACGAATTATACATGATGCAACGCGCATCGATAAAACGATGGCGGCTCTTGTTTATTATTATTATTATTATTTATTCTTTTTTTTTTTATTAAATGCGCCCGAAGCGAGTTCGACCGAGTCGCTTACTCGCGCGACTTTTACGCTTCAATAAAAGGTACTGTAGGATATTTATTTTCACCCTTCAGCGACTCGCGCGATCTCGCTCGCAAGCCGCGCGAAACATTTATTTTTCTGTATTATTGTAATTGCCGTTGTAACACACAACTTACATACACACACGCGCACAATCTCTCTCTCTCTCTCTCTCTCTCCCTCGAGTTAAAATTATAGCCAAGATTGTGTGTCCATGTATATATATATGTATATATATAATGTATAAGAATCCATTTATTTTGTGTCTGTGTGCGCGTCGTTTTTTTTTTTTCGCAATTTGTATATCAGCCTGCGACGATCCGCGGTGATAAGTCGGCTCGGTCTCGCGCGCGGAACCAGAAGCGATTCGTGCGATGCGACGTCCATCCGCTCTTGGGTTTTCTCTACTTTCTTTTGTGTTTGCTGAGTTCTGGATTCGGAGAACAACTCGGCTTGAATAAATGATTCACGCCGATTGCTCGGCTCTTGAATTCAGTTTTAGGTGGTGGAAAAGTTTGAAAATTTTTCGTTTGCAAAGACAAGTTGTTCTCGAAGGTAATGAATCGGAATGATGGTCGTATTTGGTTTAAACTTAATTAAAAGTTTAAAATTTCTTGCTGTTCAGGTTCAAATTTGAGTGCAACCTCCGTTGGCATTACTTTTTTTTACAGATTGGCACTGTTGGATATTATCGGAAAATTGAAATCAAAAAATCTTCAATGAGTATAATCTTAATTTTGAAAACTGAAAAAAATGTAGCACACAATTTTACAATTTTTACAAAGAATACACAAGTTTTTATAGACCAAATACTGAAAACAATGCTAATCTCTCACAGATTTGCAACAAACACGACTTCTGAACCCGAGAAAAAAAGGTGCACTTCTCATCTGGGCCTTGACGCAGTCGACTTGGGAATAGCGACAAATTGTATCTTCCTTGATGAGGCGACAAGCTTCTTTAAGACTTTCTTACGTTGCGATTCGTTGATAACGAACACCAAGTTTCCTTGTATCCTCCCTCCTCCCTCAATCCCGTCGCTCAACTTGCTCGCATAATTGACTGGCTACCTCGTATACGACTATAAAATACAATAAATCACAATAAACGATTGATGTCGATCACGCAATATAATCAATAATAATCCGATGATATGTGCTCCGAGACGCCTTCCACCCCCGTTTTAAAATACGCTTAATTTATATATTATCTACATGTGTAACTTTGGCAAATTCGTGCGATCGCTATTCCGAAATCGACCTCGGCTCGTCTGGTCGCGCGCGCAAGCAGGGTACAAAAATTGCTTTTGATTTTGTCGCCAGAGAGGGAAACGGAAGATAGAACGTCGTGTGCATATATTATAAGTCTCGCAATTGTCCTTTAGGCTGGAGAGGAAAGAAGTATGTATTAATTACGCGTAGGTCGAGAAACTCGAGTTTATACGAATACATTAGTGACATTCTTGAGCTCTGTATAATATAAGAAACGCTGTATGTATACGCGAAGCTGCGCTGTTATTTTTTTTTTTTTTTTTTATAACTTTGCTTATCTGTTTTATGTTTTCTTAGTTTTTTTTTAAATGGTTTAGTTAATAACGTACATTTTTTTGATTATTTCGCTTCTTTTTCCTTAAAATTCCCTTAAACGTCTTAAGATTCTACGTCTCTTGTTTTATCTTGGAGTTTGCGTTACCGCTTTAAGCTAATAAATATCACCTATTTAGTTCCGGAAAATTCGAATAAATCTCATATGGTAATTTTCGCCGCGATTTTTTTATCGTTCTTTCGTTCATTGCGGTAATGTCCGTTTAATTTTCTCGCTCGATAAATTGTGGTAACAAATTAGGCTCGACTGTAATGAAGTAACGACGAACGCAAATCTTTTTTTCGTACGGAGATGCAATACTTGAAAACATTTTTTTATATTTTCCCTTTGTGTTCTCGGATACCGAAATAAAACTAATTGTTAAAAGAAGCTTGATGTATAAAAATGAAGATTTAGCTATACTCTTTCAAATTTAATACACTTTGTAAAAAAATGTACAATCTTTAAAATTTCGACAGTCTATCCTCTTGCAAAGTAAATTTTTCACAACAAACGCCGAAAGGAGTATATATATCTTCAGCCTCCGCATAAAAAGACAAAAGAAATTTCAAGTATTCATCTCTCTCAGCACCGATATATCTCGTCCCCGTCGAAAGTATCGATCCCTCGGCAGCAGCCTCTGCGACTCTCTCACGTTCTTGCGTTCGGCAATATTGCAAATGACAAAAATGCGAAGTCGCGGGGTCTCTCTGCTTAAACGTTCAAAAATGCGTACAATTCTAACGTCTACGCTGTGTGTGTATTTACAGAATATCTACACGGAGGGGGTCGGCGAAAGCTGGGGCCCGAGCCGTCGCAACGAACACCCTCTCTCTCACCTTTCGCCGCCGTGCGAAAATCGAGCGTCGCAACGACTCGAGCTTGTACAACTCTTCGAGGGAGAAAACGTGGCTCTGTCCCGCTGCAGGGCCCTCTTACGCTCGTGGTCGTCGTGGTTATCGCCGGTGTGCAGCACATTGCAAAACATTTATGCGCGAGTCTTACGTGCGGTTAATTATCTTATGTAGCTTATTCTTTTGATTTTTCACTCTCGATGTGCACGGTTCGCTCGCCTTTCCGGGGGGGGCTCGTTTCGCTCTGCATTGGTAAAATTATAAAAAAGAAAATACTTCTTTCGTACTAACTTTCTGGAGTTTAAGTTTAGCGAATGGAATTTAAATTGAGGAGTTCTGCGCTGCGAGCGATGATCGTTACGTTGGTCGAAAGAAAGTTTCTTTAAAAAGTATCGTAGACGGGGATACGCTACAATGAGACTTTCTTTTTCTTTTGAATACTAAAAAAGGTTTTTTTTAATATTTATTGAAAAAATTCTTCTTTTAAAGATTACAAAAAAAAAAAAAAAAAAAAATCATTGTGCAAAGTCTCGCGGCTTTTTATGAATTTTGATTTTTTCAGTTAAAAAGCTCAAAGTATTATCTGTTATAGCAATAATCACAGCTCGCAGTGCCAAACTACAAAAATAACAAAAAAAAAGAGAGAGAAAAAAGATCCTTCCGCCGTCAACGATATCTTGATATGAATGGGATGCGGTGATCTGTCTACGTCGAAATGTTATAAGTTCATATAAATAATGCTTTGGCCGCTCTTGTTATAGAAACGCAACAGGAACATCCTCTACTTGACGTCCCTGAGCAGGGCTTCCTCGGCCTCCTTCCTCCTGGCCTTGGCCTCCTTCTTGGCCTGCTTCTTCTCCTCCTTGGCGAGCTTCTTCGCCTCCTTCTGCCGGGCCTTCTCGGCCTTCTCCTCCTCCTTCAGCCGTGCCTTCTCTGCCTTGACGCGCTCCTTCTCGCGCTCCTTCTCCTTCTTCGTCTTCTGCACCTCCTGCGCCACCGTCAGCACCTTCTTCGGCGTCGCCCCGGACGACGAGGAGCGCTTCGAGCTGCCCTTACCCGTCGTCGTCGTCGTCGTCGTCGTCGACGAGCTCGTCGTTGCCGCCGCCGCCGCTGCCGTTGTCGGCGATGTCACCGCCGGTGATTTCGAGATCTTCGGGGTCGTGCTCGACGTTGTCGCTGCCGAGGAGGAGGCCACCGGTGGATGAGACGAGGAGGTCGAGGGGGATTTTGAGGGACCCGCGACGGAGTGGCTCGGTCGAGGCGTCGGCGTCGGCGTCGTTTCTAGTTGTGTTACGATTTTCTGTGCGCACCTGCGGTTTTGTAAGGTTATGGAAATTAACGTGTGGTTGAATGTACAAGTAATAGTAAAATAAATAGTAAGTAAGAAATTAGAAGTTTATTGTTACGTAAAAATAAAGATTGAGAAAATTTATTATTTTTTTTTAATGTAGTTATTTAATGTCCCCCTTTCGGGTATTAGCGACAGAGTTAACGATAGTCAGTAGGTTGGAACACGTATATTTTACTTTTTGGTTTTTTCGGTAGGATTATTGCAGTTGACAAGTTCGATTCTTTGTTAAACTTCATCATACATTTTTTAAAACATAAAATTTATTTTGCAATTTCAAATGTAATTTTAAAAATAATAGCTAAATCATAATGGCACATGCTTAAATTTATTCTCAAACTTCTAATTTCTTAAATTTTCAGATTTGGCTCTTTGATATACTTTTAATAATAAGTCATGCAACAAGATAAAATCGAAAAAGAATATAATTTTTACCGCAATCTGGTGGACGCCTTTCCAACTCTGTAATCCCTTTGGAACTCCTTGATTGGAGGCAGCCTTCGTTCTCGATTCTCTCGCAAAACTTCCTCCTCCTCGGGCGCCGGTTGTATCGGATCCTGATATTCCTGAAAATACAGAGGATTCATATTACGCTCGGCAAACAGTTTCTGCACCCCAGAAGCTCCTCCAGCGTGAAACATCCTTTCGATAGCACAACCTTCTCTCAAGATATATTTTTTTTCGACCCTTTTTTTTACCAGAGATGTATTCAAGCCAATTTGTAACCTCATTACACCCGACAGCAGTATAAAAAGAAAGCTCGAGGGAAGCGACTAACATCGGCTTTTAAGGGCTTCAATTTACGTGCAATTACCTGAATGCGCATCTTCATCGAGTGCGTCTGAGTCTTTCTGAAACTGGCGCTCGTTGGCTGCCGCACTCTCGAAGGCTTGCCGAGGCTCGAGCTCCCGGAGCTTCCCGTACTGCTGGCCGAGGAGGACGTCGCCGACGATACGGAAGACACGCCTGGAATGATTAAGAACTTTAGTGAATGAAAGGCGATTGAGCGGAGGGTTTAGGGGACGCTTTGATATTTTCTAAATGACTTTAACTGCGAGAAATCTGGTTTTCGTTTGCCTCGCCGTACGTGGCTTTTTCTACTTAATAATAGCTTTTTCTACAAATAATTATTGTTTAAATCTTCAAAAAACTCTTTATATTCTTAGTAAACTTATTGAAGCACATCTAATAATCTAAAGTAAATTTTTATACCAGAAAACTTTAAATTGGGATTCCAGCAAAGCCATAAACCAGAATTACAGCAATGCTTCTCGCTTATTTAAACCTTGCAAAACTTTGTTTAAGCTTCTTAAAAGCTTACTATACTTACTAGTACATAAGAAAAGAGCAGTCGCAAACTTCAAACAGCTCTTCGACCTTCCTCCCCAAAAAAGTCGACCTTCCCGAATCGCAGAAAGCAACCTTTCCAATTATCTTTCCCGAAATACATATATACTGACCGGAAATGGACGACGATCCGCTGGCCATCGAGTAGAGGGACGCGGAGGCAGGCACGCTGCCGGAAGTCCATCGGCCGCCGGGACCGGAAACGCCGACCGGCACCCCGGCACCCATGTTGTACTCCGACGCGCTCTGCGGCAGCACCCACGACTTGCCCGACATCGAGTACTGCGGAGAAGAATTGTTTTTGTTAGGAGAAATTTGCGGGGATAGTCGACGGGTCGATTTAGAAAAAGTGTGGCGGCTTACGTCTCGAGGAATTAGAGTTTGTTTCAACCGTAAAATTTTCGCTCTACATATCACGCATCTTAGGGGTAGAAGTCTCTGGGAAACAGCCATTTGTATTGTTTTCACGAAACACCGCCTGGAAAATTTGATTGATTTTTAATGAGTTTTGAGAGATCTGTTTTAATTAAAGGCTTTTCGAGTAAATAGAAATAATAAACATTGGAACGGCAGTTCTTTCTTTTTTTTTTTTTAATCGAACGGAAATAAAAAAGTTTTCAGTTCTAAAACTCTAACCATAAATAAAACATTACGTACACACTTGTTTTTTCACAAGAGAATCGTCCGCCGCGATAATGGATCATAAATTCAACGACTTTAAACTAGTATAAACAAAAGAACCAATCACCGTACAAAGAATTAACAACAAATATCGAATACATTACGCAAATATCGAACATGGAGTTTATACCCATGTAAAATTCGAGTAATATGGAACCAAAATTTAAGTGTGACCAGTGCAATTATAATGCCAAACAAAAAAGCAATCTGAAAGCTCATGTGCTCCGTAAGCACAAAGCAAAATTTTCAGAATCATCATAAAAATTGCGTAAAAAATGTTAGTTTTAATTGTAACGTTTGTAATTTTAGTTGTGAAAATGTGACGGGGTTGAAAAATTACATTAGATTGATCCATAAGTCAACGCTAAAGTGCATTAAATGTAACAACCCATACTCGAGTGAACAATGCTTAATTAAACACGTGGCTATATGCGACATAAAAATGGAATTGTACACGTGTAATACCTGTCATTATACAACGCAAACGAAAAGTAAGTTCGTTGCACACATGGAAAATAAGCATAAAGAAAAGTAAGCATCGAGTTTACGCTAAGAATATTACGACCCATGGCCAGAAAGTTAGATTTCTTGGCGTGCGTGATCTGACGCCCGAGGCGAAGCCGTCGTTGGCCTGCAGCTGCACAATAGAAAACTGAATAATGCAACAGCTCAGTCGTAAGCATAACACCTGCACTAGTGGCGGGGAGTAGAAATCGTCTGGAGTACTACGGAATTTTCGTCCAGACTGACTCCGAAATTCCTCGGCAAGACAGCCCGTATAAGTGTCTTTCACGAACTAGTTCACTAGTGGGTGGCCAGGCGCCAACTAGCGGTGACGTGGTGTACTAAGGCTCGCGGGCCTACTTTGCTTGCGGATTCGAGTAGCCGCCTCGCGGTAGTCGTCGGTACCACTTTTATGTTATAGAAGCGCTTCTTCCATTACAAATACGTACAAATATGTAAATAACTAAGTTTCTTAAGCTCTTGGGATATTTTGCTATCTCCTAGAGGAAACTGTCATAGTAATGTTGTTGTAAAAACTTGTTATAATTCTATTTTGAGGTGCCAGGAATAAGAATAAATGGTTTTTGAAAAATGTCTATTTGGATGTCTATATGGATATGTGTGTGTGTGCGCCTGGATCTCAGCTTCTATTGAACTGATTTACCTCGTTCACGGCTCATTTTTTTGTATTTTTTTTTATGACGGGTCAAAAATTTCTTTTTTTTTTCGCTGTTTCAATGTAGTTTTTGTACGAATTTTCTAGGGTTTTTTGTAATTTTATGATCTTGATTGTTATAGATATATATGTTATAAAAAAACAACGTTCAAAGGAGCGAAAGAGCGAACGAGCTGTAATGCACCTTCAATGCCGCGTTTTATCTTTCAAAAATAAACTATATGCAATAAACGCGGCAATCGCCGCGATAACGTTGTCATTCAAAAACGGCGCGATTTGCGCGAACAATTGAAAAAAAATGACGGTAAAGAGCAAATGCGCGGATAACATACCTGCAAACAACCCGGTGGCCGCAAGGCGCAGTTTGCATCGTGGCTCGGGCGTTCACGCATATCACACACTGAAAGCAAAGAGGGGAAGTCGTTTGAATTAGTAATCGCTGCGAAGACCGTAAGTTGCTGTAAACTATGTTATGGCTTATGTTACGCAATTTTGTATAGTATGCAATAAAAACGGGCTATGGGGAGATTGAAAGCTTTTAATATCTTTATCAGGTTTTAAAAAGTCTTGTGTTAAAAAGTTGTATTTACAAAATTTTTTTGTTTGTAACGGTATATTTTTTTAAATCTTATATTGAATTATTATTCATTAAATACTTATATAAACTTTAACTATTATATGAATTTAACTATACAATTTATCAATTATTGATTCACTTTTGTACAAAAATTCTAATTTCTATTACAGGTTAAATTCACTTCCGAAAAGAAGTGACCAAGAGCGGTGAAATTGTTGGCTGAGTCGCCGAACGAATGAAAAGTAATTCCAGCTGAGACGGCGTAATTCTCTCCCGTTCGAAACTTAAATTACTTCTTCGGAGTTTACTGAATTGCGTCCCAAAAAATTTAGCCAGCCAAGTAACCCAATTAAGATACGGAGCGCCTCTTAAAAATAAACTCCCCCAAAAAAAAAGAACGAAAATTTACTCTCTCCGCAAGCTCACTTGGCACAAGAACACGAAGAGCCGATACAAAGGCCACCGGATTAAATATCTCGGACTGGAAATCAAATGCTCTTTGGCGGAAACGAGGAAACCAATTTCGTCGCCGACTTGTGAAACGTTTTCCAGAGGAGGTCTTTGGGTTTAGCGAGCAAACAGTATGAATGTCTAATAGCGGTTATTACTTGCGTTCCTGGGGGAAATTGGAGGCCGGACTCTGCTTGAGTTAACGAACTCCGGCTCGACCTTTTGTTCTGCGGAATAAGTACTAACTGCATTTATCACTTATGCGGCAGTAATAAACGGCTGCGAATGGCGATTCTACAAGTTAGTCGGAGTTATTGAAGGTCTTCGTGATTGTGAAATTTGAATTTATAACGTAAATCGAGAATAGCTGTACTAAAGGATATTTAGTATTTATAAAAAATTATAACACAAATCAATATCTTTTTTTAAATTAAGCAGAAACTACATCTATTTGCACTAAAAAATCTTGAGATAAGATTTATCTCAAATGGCTGCATTTTTCATTATTAGAGGTTTTTTTTAGCTGAGGTTAACTTGGCCGAAATTACAGATGCATTTTAAAAAGGAATGCTTCTTAGCCAACTGCAGGACGAACAGAATTTTAAAACTATATAAGTTTATGGAGTTTTTATAAAAAAAATTTGAAAAGTGGGAAGGAAATAGATGGATATTATACCATTTTTTGCGATGGATTTACCGTTAACGATCTTGTATTATACAGTTTTTTTGTTGATATTTTTATTGTTACAAAATAAATAAGCGATATCACATAAATCGTAAAAAGCCTTGATACAAGAAATACGTAAAATCGATGGTGTCACGCGGACAACATCAAAAAAGATACTTATCTAAAATAGTCCGAGTAGTCCACCTCAGAACTGTCAGACTCACTCGACTCAGAATTTGAGGATTCATCGGAATCTGAGCTTGAGGATCCACTGGACCCAGAATTCAGAGATTCGTTAGATTCTAGTGAGTATTCATTCTCATCAGACTCAGAATCGCTGGATTCATTAGATTCCGTGCTAGAGGTATTTGATCCCGAAGTCGTGAATTCGTTAGGCCTAGAACTGCTGGATTCATTAGATTCCGTGCTAGAGGCATTTGATCCCGAAGTCGTGGTTTCGTTAGGCCTAGAACTGCTGGATTCAGTAGTTTCTGAGGTTGCGGATTCTTTCGTTCTCAGAGTCGTAGATTCTTCAGACGCAAAATCGTCGGATTCAGTAGTAGTTCTTGAGGTTGTAGGTTTATCTGTTCTTGAGGTTGTAGATTCACTTGTTCTCGAAGTCGCAGGCCCATTAGACTCTGAACTGTTACGGGGTGTACTAGAGGTTTCGTTTTTGGGCAATTGAACGGGACGTTTTGCATCGTCGGATTTTTCACTTTTGGGTCTTTCAGCGTAAGGTCTTTGGCCGTAAGGTTTTCTATCGCCGCGAGGCCTCTGCTCGCGAAGTCCGTCGCCGCGAGGTCTTTGACCACGAGGTGTGCCACCGGGAATGGCGGTCGCATTGTCTCGGTCCTGTTTAAGCCCCTGCACGCCGTTGGATTCCTCTTCTGATTCTGGTTCTCTTGAATTCTCTTCCGATTCTGGTTCTCTGGAATTCTCTTCTGATTCGAGTTCTCCTGAAACCTTTTTGGAAAATATTATCGGTTTTATTTTTTAGCCTATTGTTTTTTTTAATTATTTATTCAAAATTTTAATTAATTATCATAAGTTCAAAAACAGAAGTTTATGGAAAGAAATTCATGGTGTACAAAAATACAATAATTATTTAACATAGTTAATACAATTTTTTTCAGTAAAGATGAAAACTTTTAGTAAAAGCTTATTGCAAAAATTACTTACATTCAGGACCAACAATAAAAGGATGAACTGAAAAGCTAGAAAAGTCGAGAGCTTCATGTTGCTTGCGTTGCTATCAAAATACTGATCTAGCCTGCTTTCAGCATCGCCTTTTAAAGGCGCTCCAACTCCCGCGCTCTTGGTACGATGATAATAACGTAAAAAATAACTTCAATACAAAAAACAAGTTACATCAGTGCTCTGTATGCATATTACATTTTATCATTCTTGGCAGCTGTATGAAACTTTTCTCTCCGTCCCTTTATTACTTTTCAATCAACTGTGTATTTAGCCTTGATGACGTGGATAATGGGTGCGTAAATGATGCGCTTTCGTTTCTAATTGTCAAGAAAATCTGTGCGCTCGATTGTGCATTATGTAGTATCGGCTACAATTTTTGCAAAAATGGATTTAAAGTTCTAATGAACAACAATAAAAAAACTATTTTTAGATAATTTGTGTCATACGCACACGTCTGTGGCCATGAATGATAATAAGTTTGCAATTTAGTTCTTTGTAATTCAGTTTGAAAAGATAAAGTGTTATTCGTTTCTTTAATTTAAAATTAATTTTCGGTTCATTGCAGTTCATTGTATAATGAGAAAAAATTTTCTTGATATTCTATGAAATAAAATTTTATTTTTTTTTTTTTTAAGTCGAAACAATATTTTCATTTTCTTATTTTAGAATTATAATTAATTATATACTATTTATAACTTTAGAGAATTGACAACAATTTATTAAGAATTTAATGTTTTCTTCGTAGCTTCCCTAATCACTAAATTTTTCATTGCTGGAGGGTGAGGTTTAATGGTTCCAAATATTTGGTAGCAGGTGACAGAGAAAGTCCAAATAGAATCAAAGATTTCGCAGCTTACTTATCTCTTCTGAAGCTGTTTAGAGATACAGCACTATTGTCAGTAATATGTAAGACTCGAAAAAACTGTACTTATTATAAGGAACTAATATTATAATAAGTTCCCTTTTAAAAAGTGTGGAGACTTCAAAAAAATAAATGAAATTGGAAATGAAATTGAGAGCAGAATAATTTTTTTTATTTTTTATATATGGCAATTTTTCATTTATACATCCCAATGGTACATTATACGATTATTTTAACAAACTCCAAAAATTATTTACTCTTCTGATTCAGAGCTCTTAGATTCATTAGATCCGCTGGATTCATTAGACTCTTCACTATTGTTGGGTTTTCCTGGAGGAGGACGTGGAGGCCTTCCGCACGGTGGTCGACCACCTGGTGGTGGACGTCTTCCTGGAGGTAGCGGTCTGCCGCATGGGGGTCTCTGTGGTCTTTCACCAGAAGGTGGTCGTGGCCTTTCATCGGAAGGTGATTCTGGTCTTTCACCGGAAGCTGATCTTTCAGAGCTCTTGGATTCATTAGACGAGCTGTTGGATCCGCTGGATTCATTAGACTCTTCACTACTGTTGGGTTTTCCTGGAGGAGGACGAGGGGGCCTTCCACACGGTGGTCGATCACCTGGTGGTGGACGTCTTCCTGGAGGTAGCGGTCTGCCGCATGGGGGTCGCTCTGGTCTTTCGCCGGAAGGTGGTCTTGGCCTTTCATCGGAAGGTGATCCTGGTCTTTCACCGGAAGGTGGTCGTGGTCTTTCGCCGGAAGGTGGTCTTGGCCTTTCATCGGAAGGTGGTTGTGGTCTTTCATCAGAAGGTGATCCTGGCCTTTCGCCGGAAGGTGGTCTTGGCCTTTCGTCGGAAGCTGGTTCTGGTTCTTCACCAGAAGAAGGTGGTTCTGGTTTTTCACCAGAAGAAGGTGGTGGTTTTACACCGGGAGGAGGTCGTGGTTTTTCACCAGAAGGTGGGGGTCTTACACCGGGAGGAGGTCGTGGTTTTTCATCAGAAGGAGGTGGTCTTACACCGGGAGGAGGTCGTGGCTTTTCACCAGAAGGAGGCCTTGATGGATCAGTAGATGGCTGATTACTTTCATCTTCGTAGGATTCAACAGGCTGCGCTGAAGCCTAATCAATGTTTAATTTTGTTTATTATTCAGTCAATTAAAATCAAATAGCAATACAAATATGTAAAGTTATGTTAGCTTTTAAATATAATTTAAATAGTATATACAATTTATATTTTTATTAAATTAAAGAAGTGTGTACCTTAAAGACTAGGAGTAAAAATAGAAGTTGGAAACTCAGAAGGGTCAGCAGCTTCATGATGGCTGTTTGCGATGTTCACAGAACACCAAACTGTTGGTTTGAAACTGATGCGATCCCAGTTTTTATATGATCGAAAAAGTCATTAATCAGATAATTAACACTTGAAATGATTAGGCCCAAATTTATTGCATCATTATTTTTCTTTACAATCTTTGATATCAGCTTCAATGCTTTGGTTATTTAATATTTAAATATGTTGTATGTTTTTGTTTTTTCTAACAATTTGTTTTCACTGGAATAATAAATCAAAAGTTTTTACGACGTACTTTCGAAACTATTTTTACAAAATATTTTTATCAAAACAAATAAATAAATAAATAAAAATAAGCTTATATCCAAATTTAGTTTAAGTTAATATTTTATATTTCCTAAGACTTGACGAAAATAGTGATGATGTTATTTAGATGTGCCATTTCGCGTTAAATTAATTTATTATTCAAGTTGCACTTTAGTCCTGGCTAATGGAGTTAAATACCCTGGGTACAAATTTATTTTCCGACGGCCTCAATATTGAATTTTTTCTGAAAGATGTGTACTTGAATGCTGGGAATGAGTCTACTTATCGAATCGGTCTTTTCATGCAGGATTATGTTGCAATTGTTTTGAATTAACGGATTAAATCATTTTCTAAAATCTTAAGCCAAATTATTTCGATAATATACAGCCTAATTAATTAATGGATTTCGAATGCTCGTCTCTTAGTGCGGGTCTTACTTCCCTGAGTATAAGTGACCACGTTAAAAATTAAATTTTATTAAACATACACGTTCTAAGCTAGGCAAAGAGATAGATAGATAGATAGAAAGATATTCATTTATTTGTAACTTAAGTACAAAAGGATGCACGATACAGTGAGCAATATTAACATACGTGTAAATAACTAAAAAAAAGTAAAAAAAAAAAAAGAGAGAGGTAGAAGGAGCAAGAGAGGCAAAAATCTAATTATGCAACTTGCAATACTATGAAGTTGAAATCAGCCGTCACAAAATAAGATGCGCTGCGTCTCCCCTTGCCTACTGTGGCGGTATATAGACCTTCGCGAAGTGGCTGGAATTTACGTTCTTGCAGCTACTTAATGAGAAAATAGAAAGGTACTCTCATCCAGATTTTTTTTAAGAATTTTTCTGCATACCCTTTAGTAACCTACGTAACTCTCTTTTTACATAAACTCTTCAAAACTTAAGGGCTTTCGACCAGTTAAAATTATTGGCTGCTACATTCCAGATTAAACAAAACTTTTTATTCCCTAATTTTAGTAATTTTTCAATTCTTAAACCGACATTGCATTTCCTGCTTTCTATCGGGTCGATTGAAATACGCATAATATTTTTTATTCGCATAATAAAACCACATAAATTATTAACTTTTTACGATTTATTTCATGCTTGTATTGAATTTAATTTTTATAACATTACATATTTGACATAAAAAAACAAACAAAGATCCATCCGGCGCAACGTCAATCGCGCCGAGGAACATTTTCCAACTTAATATCCCTACTCCTGGGAGTTTCTGGACTCGTCCGATTCTCTCGACTCTCCAGATTCTTCGCTGCTACCGGGACGAGGGGGACGGCCTTCTGGACGGCCTCCAGGGCGACCACCTGGGCGACCACCTGGACGACCACCGGGACGACCACCGGGACGACCACCTGGACGACCTCCGTGAGGTCTGTCGCCGTTGGGACCTTCGGGACGATGACCGTGATGCGGTGGTCTGCCGCCGTGGGGTGGACGCGGGGGCCTGCCCGTTGGTTTTGGAGGACGCGGAGGACGACCGGTTGGTTTCGGCGGTGTTGGGTCTGATGGAGATGGCACTCCCGGTGAGCTTGGTCGCGGGGAAGTTGATGGATCTGACGGAGAAGCTGATGAAGTGCCCACCGACGACGGTGCCTCGGTTGAGCTTACGGCGATTGGTGATGAGTTCTCCTCTTCTTCGTTTGCGCCTACTTCGTTTTCAGCCGCATTTTGGGCTGAGACCTTTAGGGAGTAATTATTTGGTTGGATTAAAGGATGTGTGAATATTGAGTACCAGCGCAGTTGTTACATTCGACGTAAACAATGTAACATTACTTTAAAAGTACTAATAATTATTTTGAAAATAAATGCTAACGTGCCGCATCGCGAGTGTCAAAAATATTCTTCGAAGTTTATTTAATAAACAAAGCGGAATATAGCAAAGACGTAAATTATCGGAAATCCCGCGGTTGACTCGCGGTAATGAGGCAAAGTTCCGCGGAGGCGGTAAACGGACATTGACGAGCTTCGCCTTGACGACGATGTTGAACGACTCGTTAGCGAGGTTGACGGCTAACCGAGGATATTAAACGCGCCGTTCTGTATCCCTTCCTTGGACTTTACCTTAACGTAATACGATATATATTAACGGCCGCGATTAAAATGATAATCCGAACGAGCGGGCCGACGGATGGAAGTTTATGAATTTAAAGCCACGGAGGCGATGCAAAACGTTCTCGGGCGCTCGTCTGGAAAATATTTCGCGACGTTTTAGCCTTTCGTTTAATGAGAGCTAAAGCCAAGTTGCAATTTACTTAATAGCACAAGACTCCGAGATCAAAAGGGGGCGTTTATAAAGGGTATAATGTAAACGACTTTCGACCCTTGCTTATATAAAACCAAAATATGCAAGCACGTCTTCTTTAACGTGTCTTAAAGATCTCGTAATTAAAAAGGGCGCGGCGCGGGAATTTTCCGTCGCCGGAAGTCTCGAGGATCCGATAAACGGCGCAGGCGCACAAAGGAAACTTTTTAATAAGCGTCGCCGAGGCGGCAAAGTACAGAAAGGGAGTAAAAACTTACTTGGAAGGCGAGGAGCAGCAGGCCGAACTGCAGAGCGAGAAGCGTCGACAGCTTCATGTTGCTTGTGCTGGATCTCGGAGGTATCGAAGCACTGATCTAACACCGATCAAATGCCGGCTTTTAAACTCTTTCTAACGTCGTGGAAAAGATAACAATAATAAAAAAAAAAGAAAAAGAAATATGACTTCGATAGAAGCCGAGTTGCATCATTAGGCTGTTTGCGCTGTATATTACTGTCTTCTGCAGCTGTGCAAAAACCCCCCACCTGGAGGTTTGTTGCTGTTGTTTTGGGATTGATTGGTCTTTTTTCTATCGTTAGACTTCGCCGTCACGTCATCTCGGGCTTTGTCTAATGATATTCATTAAAATTATGGTACCAAATTTTTAAATGGTTCTTATCGTAAATATCTTTTTATTGATATTCAAACAGGAAATGACATTTCCTTGGGCGTATTTTCATTTACTTTGTATCATTTTAGGAATAAGCAGTAAATAAAGTTATATTATCTTCGTTCAAAGGTTATTTTCTGGACATCTTTTATAATAATGGCTTTTTGACGATGACTCAATTCTTCTTTATTAAAGAGTTAACAGAAGCCTTTAGAAGTTATTGAAATTTAAATATTCAAAAAAAAAGATTCAATGAATAATCTGAATTTGCATCAGCTTATATGTTTTGATTAAAATTATATTTTATCATCATTATTTATTATCAAATATTAATTGCATCAGAAAATTTGGTATCGTTTTCCCATCTTTCATTAGCTATCGTTTTTCCATCTTTGATCGGTACGTGTACTCCTTAACGTACTTCTCTAAACACAATACACGAAAAGTGAATCATCCATTCACGCTGTTTGCAGAAAAGATTAATTCATAAAAAAATAATCAAAGATAACGTTTAATGAATAAGCCTCTTGAGACAATAAAAAAAATGAAATGTAGATCCCATTATTTATCGAGGTGCAACAGCATTCGAGATAACACGTCGGAAGGTGCCGATAAAAAGTCTAAAATTTTTGCTTCGCCTTTTCCTCCCCGCGGCCACTCGACTCTTTGCGGCCTCGTAATCGAGAAAGCGGAGAAAGGGCAACAACAAACAGCCTGTGGAGGCCCCTCGAATCGAGAGGCCTCATTATATGCGCGTTTGTGCAGGAATTAGAAGAAACGAGCCCCGCGCCCTTCGCCGATTGCGGAGGGCTTTAATTCGCTCTTTACGAGTCATTGGGCAGCCGGAAATTGCGCCGTTTCACTGTAAACTCGCTGTTGTTCGAAGGAAGCGGGCTGCGTTTCCTATTAG
This sequence comes from Ormyrus nitidulus, assembly GCA_900474335.1. Classification (NCBI taxonomy): domain Eukaryota; kingdom Metazoa; phylum Arthropoda; class Insecta; order Hymenoptera; family Ormyridae; genus Ormyrus; species Ormyrus nitidulus. The sequence goes on from UCOL01001308.1 coordinate 25,375, forward strand.
CTACATTTTCAGGGATTACCGCGCGAGTATACGTCTCGCTCGCCTGAAGCAAAAATATTTTCTGCCTGCATTTTCCTGCTTGTCTTTGGGGAAAGGATATTTTTTTGGACTGCAGTGCGAGTCGGATGCTCGAGAATGTTTTTGCTGTGTAGTGTGTTATGACGTAGCATCTATTGTCTTTTCTCCCAATCTAATCAAAAGGAGTAAAAAATAATGCTATCCTTGTTGGCGCAGTAGCGCTTGGACTATATCGTACAGGTTTCTCGGAAAATATTTATATTTATAAATTTCAGTTGAATTTTCCGAAATGATTTTCTTCCTTTAATTTATGCGTCATAATGTAAGTTTACAAGAATAGAATCTCGCATCGTATCCGATGACTCGTGAGTAAACAAATCTTAAATCTCGTGAAGCAGTTTATTTACGATGTTTCTTGAATTATCGTGAATCACTGAAAGTTATCAAGTTATATATTTTGATAATTAATTTGAAGTTTATTTAATTTTTACTATTCAGGTTAAACATTAATTTTAATATTCAAACTTAAGCCCGTCAACAAGATTATATCCCTTTTATCTTAACATTCTTTAGGAAAAGTGAACTACGAGGAAAGGAGAAAAAGTTACCATCCCAAATAATCGTGCGTAAATCTAAATTTATTCAACTCTTACAATCTACAGACAATTTCAACAGTGCAATTTCAAACAATTGATACAATTTCGAAAAATCGAACTTCCAAGTGGATCATCAATGCTGTTTCGGCATCTGCGGAGGCTGCATCGGCGGCATTCCCTGAGGCGGAGCCTGTCTCGCTAAAATTATCAATAACCATCCAGATTACCCAAAGTTTCGCCGAGCTCCCGACGATATATTTAAGACGCTCTCGAATATTACCGTGTCGAACGAATCCGGCGCTGGCGTTGCCCTGCATGCCTGCTCCTGCACCCATGGACGCGCCGCCGAAGGGAGTATCGAATCCTCCGCCCATTCCTCCACCCGCGCCGCCTCCCATGCCCATTCCGCCCATCGGGGGTGGACCGCCGGGCGGGTGATGATGCTGGTTAAGAACGGAAAATCAATTTTCGGTTATAGACTTGCGAGCGTTCGAGGAATCGTTATGGAACAATTGTTTATCTTGATATTACGCGCGTTTCTTTGGTCGCGGCGATAAGAGGAGTGCCATTGAATAAATAATAAATTGTGAAATTTTTAATGAAAATCGTTCGAAAATTAGAATTTTCAGTTATTTAAAAAAATTACTCGATATTTCATTAGTGAAAAGTATAAAAGTTTATTTTATTTCTATAAAGTACTTACCGCACTCGCGCAAACGACCACAGAGGCAACCAAAGCAATAAGGAAGTACTTCATGTTTACTGACGTATCCTTCGTTCGAACGCCTCTCCTATTTATACCCGAAATCCCGGCGAATCCTCCCACCTCGTAAAAACAATTAATAAAAAAAATCTCCCTTCCATCCAAAAATAATTGCTCCGAAATTCGTACAAATGTTTTCCTCTAGAAAAAAAAGCACGGGATCGCGCCCGTTTATCTGCACGAAATACAAAAAAAAAACCTGCTTCCTGCGGATCCCAATGTGACGATTGTTGCGTAATTTAATAATAAGAACGACGTGTCGCCAGCGGCCAGTCCGCGGTGGAAGATCTCGCCCGATTATTCGTAATTGTCCGATTACCATCGTCGGCGCTTCGTATCGTCCGCCGGGAAACGTCACTTCGGACGAAGTAGTCAAGGATGCGCGATCTTCGGCGGTCGAGTCTAATGGTGACAAATCGCTGTTTCAGGTACGGGATTTGTATTTTATTGAGGTTTTGCGTTAGCTAAGTTTTTTTAATAGTTGGCCTTCTTATAGTGAAATAGAGTAAATGCTTTTGTTGTAAGTGTTTAATCAATTGAATGTAGAAATTATGCGGTGATTTTTAGATATTGTTTCTTTTGTGACTATTAATAAAAACGCTATTTTATATATGTTTTAATATGAAATAGCTGTTCCAGAAACAAATTCTAATCAGGTATTACGAGGCACTTGAATTGATAATGCAATTATCAATTCCGGAGCATCGGAAGCCTTTTGCGTACTGGGTTTTATCAGATCTTGGTAAGCTCACGTGTCTTTTTAAATGCACTTCTAAGAAACCAAAGAGCTCCGATTAAAAGTTAAAGCTTAAAATTTTGAATGTAATCAAAAATTAATACAGTTAAAATTAATTTTTGATAGATTTATTATTTTTCAGCGAAGTTATAGTTTTTAAGAAATTGTGAATTGTACACGGAGAAAAAAATTTCTTGAAATCAAAGAACGCTTCATTGCGGAGAATCGGTTAAATATTTTTTTTATTCAAAGAAAACATTCTTTAATTCAAAGAGATTCCTTTTTAATGGAAAGAAATTTTATTTTTTTAAAGAAACTTTCTTCCCATTAAAAATGGGTTTCTTTGCATTAAAGAATGTTTTCTTTGACTCAAAAAAATATTTAACCGATTGCCCGCAATGACGCTTTCTTTGACTTAGAAACATTTTTTTCTCAGTGTACACATGTATCATTATTTGAACAATACTTAGCTTTTGATTGCTGAACAATTTTAATTGCTCGTTTTGTTGAATGATAATTACGAAAACAGTTAGCAGTGTATACTAATTAAATTAGAGGAGGAAAATAAATATACATTCTCAAAATTATGCTTAATCAGTGTTTTATTTCAACGACATAATTCATAACAGTGCTTATAATCATATTAATAGCAATCCGTGCATCTTGAATTCGCACAGTCTCCCTTCGACACTCATTTATCGCTTCGGCGGGGGTGGTGGCGGCGGTGGAGTTCCTAAACGAAATCGAAAAAAACCTGCATTACAATCACCCTCAAATCGATTTTTACACAAACAATTTAAAAGAACGCCGAAGAAGAATTACCGGCACTGGCTAAGCCGCGATTAACAATCCCTCGGGGGACGAACGCGGATCCCGTGAAGTTCTTCGGCGGTGGTCCTGGGGGTGGTGGTGGCCCATGCTACGTCACAAGTTAAAATTACCTCATTTATCATAGTATACCCAAAAAAGTATCGGTTTAGCAACTGTCAGATAATTGATTTTGAATTCTTACACTCCAACGAATTGGTATGGTTTTATAGAATGGTTGCAAATTACTTTTACTTTTTGTCGTTACTTTTGCAAAGATGTTATACAGAATATGTTATACTTACCGCCGAAGCCAGAGCCACGAAGAATGCAACTAAGAGCGCCAAAAGATAGAACTTCATGTTTACCAGTCGTTCAGATCCACTGATGCATCCCAGAGATGCACCTCGTCTATTTATACCAATAAAGCGCCAGGATTTGCATCCTCATCAAATAACCCATAAAACTCTCTAAAAAACCAGGAAAACAAAAGGGCAAAAAAACAACATGGCATGTAACGCGAGCTCAAAAACAAACGACTTCCGGCTCCATAGTCCCGCGTAATTTCGCTCTTACGCAATTCGCCTCTGCCGAGGAGGCGCTCCGATTATTTATAATTGACCGTCACGCCTCGAGCGGCTAATTGCTCTCTCTCGGTTTTGTTCGGTTTTGCCCTCCTAATCGGCCGGCAATTTTCGCGGCCGCCACCTCCGGGCCTCCGCTGCTTTGCGGCAGTTTAAACTCGGTCGGATTAAGGATCCGGCCGCGCCGTTCGAGGCGGAGGAGTTTGTTTGGCTGCGGACTCGAAGATAGCGGATTCGGTGAGGTATACACAGAATCAAACGGATTTTGGGAGTTGGCCCGCGTATCGGTTTACTTTGTTGGGGTTGAATCGTATATGAATATCAAAATTTTCAATTTTGGATTGATATAATTTTGTTTAGCTTTGTTAAAATTATACAAATGTCATATTAAAACATATAGTTTTGCTTCGTATTTCGTAATTCGACGGCTAAATATCATTAGGAAATAAAACTGATATTAACTCTGCCCATTATCTTTATTTAACATCTCCAATTAAAATTTTTGTAAGCAGCTAATTTTATTAAATATAAACAATCATCATTCACTCGACTAAATTCACTCCGTCGATCAAAAATCACCCAACCAAATCACTCTTCCGCTCTACCAAACTACGTATCATAATCCCCGTCCCAACAAAGATAATCCAGCCTCTCCTCCGCCATCCGAGAGGCGACAGTTTCGCCTCACCCCACGAACCTCCGCCGGGCGACAACATCCTTAAGGGTTATTTTCTGTATAATTCAGGCGGCGCCGACATCCGCAGCGCGAATTAGGCCCGATTAGGCCTCCCGTCGTCTCTCCCGCGCCGAGGTAACTTCGTTATACGAGCGGATCCTCGGGTACACCTCTTGTTCTCGGGACGCCGCCGCCGAGAAGAATGGCCCTGCCGGCGGCTCGCGCAAATTGAAAGGAATAGTCGCTCGCGCCGAAGACCCGACGGGCTCTTTGTCGAAGGGAGAGGAGGCTTTTCCGCGCGGAGAGAAAGGATCGAGGACTCCCGGGAATTTCACTGATTTTTTTCTTTTTTTCGGCTATCGAGGCTCTTACGGGAAGACGAATGGGAGAGGGTTTTTCGTGAGAGGGCGAAAAAGTACGCGATGCGGAGACTTTATTGGGCTGTAAAAATGTAAAGTCTGGCACGAAATTGGTTTCCTTTCGGGGAGGGTGATGTTTCTAATGTTTTCTATTGAATCTATAATTCGTACTTTAAATGATAATAAATTTTTATCTAAAATTTTGTAGTATTTCATCTGTGACTTCTGCATTGGAATCGATTAGATTCTCAAGTCATCTGAGTAAAATCTGCAATAATTCTAGATTTTAACATGTTCAACGGGAATATTTTCTTGATTCTTATTGGCAATTCAATAAAATTCTGAAGAAAACTATTAATATAATATAAGTATACCCGTATCATTTTTATTGCATACTATTTTCAATCCTTTAATACACACACGTTTCTATCCTCCGATAAATCTAATTTTTAATCAATACACCTTCTACAACGCTCCGTACAGTCCAAAAAACTAATTTCCGTATCCGTCCACGTTTCATCAATCCAATACCGCGCGATCCGTATACTTTTTTATTTTTTTTTTTTTTCATTTACCCGACAGTAAATCGGCTCGGCTATTTTCATTCGCTTCTATCTCTGACTCTCGAAGAAAAAAACAAGCGCGGGAGTCGGGGGATGACGGCGGCGACCAGTGTATGAATGTAAATAAATTAGGGCTTCGGAAGTACGGAGCGTCGCGGCGGGCTTTTATGACTCGGGGGCTACGTGATTGCGGAAAATTGAGATTTTCTGTTGTTCTTTTTTTTATATATATATTGCGGGGTTTATTATACCTCGTCTTCTTGGGAGGAGGCCATTTCTGGTTCGTTCTCTTCCAGCTTCGTCAACAGCTTGTCCTGAAACAGAAATAGAAGTGACTTTGAGCGACGGCTGGATAAATATGTTACATTGTTTGGGTATTGAATGAAAAATATTAGTGATCCTAAATATAATTTAGTTTAAAGACCTAAATATTCATTTGGTACAATTAAAATTATCATTGGCAAAGCATAAACAGCAGCAGCACTGTGCACCCCGCAATCGCTTATGCGTTCCTCGTCTCTGCAAATCAATATCCCCGACGGCAACGATGCATCAAAGCTCGAAAAACGCAGCGAGACAGACTCGCGTGATTATCGCGAATTAAAGTCCAATAAGCGCGCGTTCTTCGGAACCTCGCGGCGTTCCCCCGACGGGTCGTTCATCCCACTCAAAGGCGATTACAACGCGCGTATGCGAGCTCGAACAAATGGTTCGTCGATTCTCGCGCGGCGCGAGACGGGCTTTGATGATATGCGTTTGCCAGCGGAGCAAGACGCGTTGCATGCAGGGTCTCGGTTCGGGGTTCAAAGGGATTTAACGGTTCGCAGAGACGCTTTTGAGGGGCTGTGGATTGCTCGTTGGGTTGGGATATGATTAGGGTTGAAATGCGGTTGAAATATAGAGATAATTTGATGATTGATGGGTTCGATTACTAATTGCTGTCTAACTAAGGAGATACGAGAATGATTTAATGGTATTTGAGAAAAAACGCAAAATCTTGTAGTTTGGAAAGACAGTTAGAATAATGTTAATTAGTTAGATCCAAGTTGCATGTCAATTTGTAAATTTTTGACAACATTTTTAGTAGTCCCAATTTTTGGGTAAATTATCTTCAAAAAATGAAAATCTTAATGAAACGTCCATATCGCAAACAAATGTCTCCAGCTGTTGAAATAAATCCCAATTCAATAAAAACTCTTAAGATGCTTAAATTCCAAAAACCGATCCTCAATCTAAAAATAAGCTAAAAAACCTACTCATCGAATAAACCCGCGTCCCAAAAAAGAAATCCGTCCTCTCTCTCTCTCTCTCTCTCTCTCTCTCTCTCTAATCAAGCCGTCCTCCTCTCCGAGCACCCTCCCCCTCAAGAGCCCAAGCACCTGGCCCCGTCGAAAGCATCCACCCGCAAACAGACAGGTCTGCACCATAACCGCATTCGCGTGAAGAGAGAGAGACAGAGAGCTGGACCGTCCGCTGTTTGCTTTGCCGCTGAGCGGCGGACCGCTATGTAGGTCAGGGTGGCCTCCCCGAGAGAGAGAGAGAGAGATCAGGGGGATGATGCGCAAAATATCCCCACCACAGGGCGCTGCCGTCGCGCCACTGAATTTTCGACTGGCCGTCGCTTTCTTTGTCTTTGTGCGCGGAGGGAGAGAGAGGTTGAGAGAGAGAGGCTTATCTGAGGCCGGATGTAAAGGGGGGCCGACTGAGCTGCGTAGGTGAGGAGCTTCCTTTTTGGAGGGACCTTTTAGGCGGATCCGACTACGTCCGCGATGACTTTGCGGCTAATTGCGACGGAGAGAGAGAGAGAGAGAGAGAGAGAGAGAGGAGTCTCACTGCGGGGATTTTTGGGAGATCAAAGAGGACGCTGATCGGCAATTTGTGGGTAGTTGAATCACATTGAGGATTGAATTTTAATTTCGGTTTTTCGGGGTAATATTTTCAATTTTAGAGGCAGGCTTTTTTGGATTTATAAATTGTTTAGTAGAGTGTTAATAAATAATGAAAATAAGGTATGAATATAATATAGTACGTCTAATAAATATTCATTTTATGTTTTAATGAATAGCATAAGGCGATGTTCTACTTTTGGGAAAATTAAAATATTATACTATTTACGATTGTTTGTTGATTATTTAAATATTCACTGCGAATCATAAGATAATTATTACTTATAGTACCAAAATAAAAAGCTGTTTTAATATTTATTGTGAAATAAATTAATTTATATTTTCCGCACCTTAAAATTTAAACCACATTTGTCTTGTCCGTGAAAAATAAAATTGTTCTTTGATCTTATCGAAGTCATTATTTCTAAATTTTTATAATGATGATGAGCTGCTACTGAGTGTATGATTTACTAATTTTTCAAATTCTTTTTGACAGCTGGAAACTGTTTTCGTAACATATCCGTTTCTATGCTGTAATTAATATTTGAATAAAAATTCAGGAAACGGAAAATTAAAAGCACATTGCGTAATTGTAAATACTCCAATTTATGTACGTTATCGAAAACAATTCATGTTGTTTACGTGAACTTTTAAAAGAAGCGTTTCCAACTTTTGTTAAAAGTTCCTCGAAAGTTCTGTACGTAACGTATGAAACAAAAACTTTAGCGCAACATTTTCTCAATTTACAAAAAAATAGATATCTAACTTTTGAAGCAAAAATCACCCAATCAACCCCTATAGTAACTCAAACTCCAATATAATTATTCCCACCCTCACCGTCGTATTTCAGAAGAACATTCTCCCTCTCCGCCCAGCCAGCGCAAGAGATCTCGCTTCGACGTCGCCGCCTTATTCTCGCGAAATTGCAGCACACCCGATAGCTTCGCAATCCAGCGTCCGTAAGCCCTCTGCTTTCGCCTCCGCCGACGGGATAATGCAATTTGGCCATCGCGCGCGAATTAACCGAACGCCGCGTCGAACACACGTAAGTCCGGGGGATATCGCAAAGAAGACCTTCGGGGGCGAAAGCCGCTTACGCCAATTTGCTCTTATATTCCCTGATCCGCGATAATGAACGAATAAAGGAGTCGGACTTGTTCTATTGCTTGATAAGAGGGAGGGGGAGGATTTATTTTAAGAAATCGCGATGATTGGGGGTCGCTGGACTTGGTTGAAAATGATCATAAGCAATCAGTAAATGATGAGCAAATCCCAGCGTGGGTTCCTCTGGGCCTCAGTTGTTTTTAGAAGACAAGAGTCTTGGATTTTTCAGAGCGTATGCCGTCAATCAATCGTAGAATAGTGTGAAAACTTATTATGTTGTTTAAATTTTAAACGAATTATAAAAAATTAATAAGTTTATTAGGTATGCATTTTTATAAAGTTTTACAATGTTGCATGCAATTACTAAAACACTTATATTTTTAGATAATTTCTTTTTGCGTACTAATTTAGATTACAACTCTCACCCACGATTAATACGTTAACCGTTCCCCAGCACACAAAAGTACGTATCTTACGATACAACACTTAAATACAGAAAACCGATAAACGATAAATCTGCTTCAATCCCGAACAGTCACCCGGATCTTCGAGCTTTAAACCCAGCCTCGTTCTCAAAACCCTTCCTCCCATCAAACTCATCCCTTAAGCGTCCGAAAGAAGCGCAAAAAGGGAGCGGCTCGAGCCGTCCGCCAAAGCAATTTACCTCGGCGCGCGAATCAAACCCTCGTCGTTAGGCGCAGCTTGTGCGCTTCCGCCCGCGGAGTAATCCAGTTACAGGGCCTTGCTCGGCTAGGTTTTTTGCAGCACGCCGTTACGCGCGATACTTTTTGCCGCTGTTTATTGCGCGCGGGGATTTGGTTGGCGCGGGAGGGTGGATTCGTTGGCCGAGAGGTTTGACGACAACTGCAGAGGTTTTTTTAAAGAAATGGGTGGGTGTTTAGGAGAGTCAGCGGATTGCGTAATTTAATTTTTCTTTGCTTTTATCGTTAGGGACTGTGTGGCGCGGCGAAATTCATCTTGTCTGGTGGCAAGGATCACGTTTCTAATTTGCATATTTCTGCTTACTTTTTGGGTTGAATATTTTTGAGCTTATTCTCGTGAAATTTTTGGCAATGTTAGACTCTTTACTATGATTAAAAAAGTTTAATTATATTCATCTTCTTTAAGTGCATTTTTGAACAAAGTACTCGTAAAATTCTAAGTGCAATTTTTGTAACTTATTACTGTAGCTGATGTTCACCTTTGTATCTGTTAATTCTACTTATCAAGATAAGATTCTTGTTATTTTATGTAATAAAACATTTTTTTAAATAAAGCAAAGCATTTTTATAATTAACAATAATTTTTCTTTTATCTTCATAATACATAATATAATATTTACACATTTCCATGAATTTTCCACTCCTCTGAACTCATCCAAACCACCCGACCCGTCTCTCCCTAACCGACGAAATTCCCATAATTAATCACCGCTGCAAAAAGAGTGACTCCTCCCGTCAATGAAAGCGGCGTCTATTGAATTATCGACGCCCGTAATTCAATTCCCACCTTGTTTGCGCACCGATCGCAAATAAGGACTCCGCGGAGGAGACCTCGCGCCGAGCGATAAAAAAAATACGGCCCGCCGCTTAATTATCGAGCAAATATTGCGTGAGATCAGCGGCGCGTGCGGACCGCCGAGCGTTTACGTTCAGTTGGCTTTCGGACGCAGATGTGGATTCGCGGATCGAGTTGTGTGAACGTTGTATTTTGGGAGTTTAATTGCAGTTTAATTTTTTTTTTCTTAGTTTTTTAAAGATCAGTCGAGGATCGAATTGATATAGAGGCTTATCTGGAAAGTAATTACAAATGCACTGAATTTCGCTAGTAATATTTCTGTAAGATGTAAATTATTATATATAAATATATAAATAAAAATATACTTTGATAAAAATGCGTTTTTAATTGTCGATTTGTTTTTTACATCCACACATTACAAAGAGAGATACGAAATCGTCCATTTTTTTTTTCAGTAAATTTTTTAGCAACCCACCTAAAGATGAATCTATTTTAAAAACAACTTCACTTCAACGTATTAAAACTTATTTATAACGAGAACCTATATACGAATAGTTTGGGAAAAGGCCCGCATCGCGTCGAATGGACATGGTATCGAACCGCTTTCGCGAGCTATTAATAAAATGAACGAAGGCGAAATTGCGAATGACCTATAAAAAGAAAGAGGCTCGAAAAATCCCACGGCGATTTTCAATAGTTCTCGCGGAAACGTGACAATTGGACTGTACAAGATTCATTAAAGCAGAACGCGAAATTCGCGACGTTCGCCTGATTAAATGCGACGTTCTAGAACGGCAAGGAAACGAGGACTGTCTTCAATGCCTATAGGATTAATGAAGGTAATAAAAAAAAAGGGAAACGATCGTTTGAGTCTTAAATATTTCAGACTATATTTTGAAAATTATGCAGGTACTTTTCAAAATTATATTTATCAAGACTGTAAAACATAAGATGCAAAGAACGAGCGATTAACAAGAAGTTCGTAATATCTAAAACTAACTTTTCACGCGCGACGGCTATTAATCGAATTGCAGTGAAAGTAATTAAACCATTTGCATGCAGGTGATAATTTACTTCTGCTAATTGAAAGGGAGCGAACACAAATTCTTTAAAAGATCGTGTATTTCTTGTCGAGTTTTGCATTTTTAAGATAAGATAAGCGCCTACTGTCATAATTTTGCAAAACTAAATGAATAAACTAAAGTTTAAACTGCAATTGATGTTTTTCGATTTAAAAATATTGAACACATTTTGATTTTAGGTAAATAAAGGAGACAATAATTTAAAATTTTTTACCAAGCGATAAAATTTATTCGTATAAAGTATTACTCCTCTACTCACACCGAGCTTCACTCGCTGCAATTTCAATTCCACGCAGCCAAAAAACGTCTCCAAGACTATACACCTAAATCATCTCCCGAGCCACCGTTATAAACCCGGGCCCGAAAAACCGAGAACACGACGTTTCGCAAGGCTCATCTTGTCCGCGGAAGCGGAGCCGCATTCCGCTTGATTTATCGCCGCGCTCCGCGTTTGCTCGTCCGAGAGACGAGAGCGCGCGGCCCTTTTCTCGTTAATCCGATGCCGGAGCCTCGTGGAGGTCGACGTTCATTAGTCTAATTGAAATTGGGAAACGGGGAGGCGCCGCGCGGCGGGCCTTATTTTTCTTCGCGGACGGGACGGTTTTAGGAGGCAGTGAGAGCCCGTTTTTTTTCTTTTACGAGAGGAAGCGTAAGGGAATTTTCGTCCATTCGACGGAATTGGCGAGCTAATTAGAGATCACTTTGGAAATTTGATGTTTTCTCTCGGTCCTTTTCTTTTTTTTACGGGATGCATTTAATAGGGAGATATTAAGCGAGATATATTAAAAATGGGAAGATATCGTGGAAGATATTAAAACGGAAATAATTAAGCGAGTTGAGATGTATATCTGATGATTGTTTGCTTGCATGTTTGATATTAGTGAAGTTGGGAGTAAGTGCGCAACTTCATAACTTTCACCGCTTACTTTTTTACAATAGGAGCTAAAGTATTCTCTATACTATTCAAAACTATTCACAACTATTTAAATTGCACAGTTTCGGGCAGAAAACTAATTGGTAAAATATAGTATTTGAAATTTTCTAATTTTAAAGAGCCATTCTTAAATTTTTTTGCGGGATCTTCTTTAAAGAAGAAACCACAAAGTAGTATATTTAATGACATTTATACTCTTCCTCAATAATTAAGATATCTTGTTCTGTATAATGCATTGTTTACCCATCTTGCAAACGACTTGTTCGCGTAATAGAAAATAAACGTGATTTATCCCCGTCATACGTCTTGTAATGTACTTTGCAGATAAAGAAGCTGCTCGGCGGCGTGTAAATGAAACTTACCAAACTCAAATTATAGAAAGTTCCGGTTATCTTACCGCGCGAATCTACAGCCGCAACCATGAAAATTTTACGAGATCGCTGCTTCATCGTTGCGCAACGACAATTTCGGAAGCCGATGGAAAAATACGCGTTACGCGACAATATTCACGGATGGCCAACTTTCTTTTAAAGATTACGCGGACATAATGCGCGAATAATTATTTACAAGGAAAAGGGCACGTAATGAGCATAAACTGCCGAAGTCGGCTTAATTTTCGGGCTGGAGTTATTCTTCGCGCAAAAATTATCTCTGATTTACGATGTTTCAGCGGGTTCTTTTTAACCGGCGGTATGGTGTAATTATGCAAATACTTTAATACGCCAGGATTATCATATGGAACATGTAGGAGGCGTCTGTTTCTCGTTACATTCATTGTTGTACTTTTATTCTTATTCTGGGGCTATGCATAATGCAAGAATTTTCGTCCGTCTTAAGTAGGTCATTCTTAGATGATTGTTGAATTTAATTGAGGTTTAAAAACACTGTTGAATACTTTTAATTTAACGTACGTCGATATACATATATTTATTAAAAGATGTGTTGGTCAAAAATTCTAAATCATAATTTTTTTAAATTTTATTCTTAAAATTGTTATTCCATGTTTAATCTTTCGCCTCTTCGTAGCCACTTTTCTTGTTCATCCTTTATTAAATTATAAAATAATTCTTTCTGGATAACAAAATAGGCATTTATTTTTAAATCGTTTTTCCATCTTTCATAGAGAAGTCTTTAAAATTTAAATGTTAAAAAGTATTGTACTATCAAGTGTTACCATCTGGAGCTAAATATAAGAAAAAATGATAAAAGACGTCACGATTTCTTTTTAAAAAGGCCCAATGTCATAATTCAATAAAAATTCAAATCCTACTCTAAACCAGAATCAGTCAAAATGCCGCCAAATTAAACAGCGAACTTGAGATCAATGATTTCTCAGTAATATCTTATCACTAGCAGATTAGTAATTTTTATTTATTGATTAGTCTCTACTTCTGATCTGATGTTTTAATCTCTAATTAAAAATCAGCCGGTATTAACATCAATTTTAGCCACTACGCACAATTACGAAACCGACCGACTTCCGGCGAGGCAATCCCACCTCGAACGCCGCACACATATCGCGCGATCTCCATCTCGTCGGACTCGCGCGACAGTCACGTGCCAGAGACGCGAGGCGAAGGGCAGTCAAGGCCTCTAATTAGGCCGGCCGCCGGTAATCGCCACCTTTCTCGGGAGCCGACGCTCGAATTTTCACTCTTTTCTTGCGCCTTGCGTAATTGGCTCGTACGGCGAGAGGTCCGTTGTTTCGGTTTTACTGCCGCGCCGCGCGCGGTTTTTTTTTTTTATGACTGGTGGCGCTCGGGAAGGTGGAATTGTTTTTTGAATTATTGATTTTAAGTTTGGAGTTAGTGTCTTCTTTTTGTGGGTTCGTAATTGGAGAATGTCAGGGTTAGTCGCGAGAAGTTAACTGTTGATCGACGGAGCGAGTGTTTGCTTTGGAGTCGTTCGTTACGTTAGCCAGAAAGTGAAAAAGAGGATACAAATATTTTACTTTCCTTTTATTGGCAAGGCAGCTAAAGCGGTATCATTTTTATTGAGAAACATAATGAAATTAACAGTATTATATGAAAAAAAAACTCAAATGTAATTTAAAACTATTTTGCTTCCTTCTAGAGGAAGCTTTGTGATAGTAATTTTTGGAGTTGTTCGAAAAACCTGTTATAATTGTATTTTAAGGTGTCAGGAA
>UCOL01001309.1:0-39129 GCA_900474335.1 Ormyrus nitidulus
GAGGAAGCTAAGGGCCAATGAATTGGCAGCGGTTTTTTTATAAGTTCTTTGGGCAAACAAGATAATGTGTATAATGGTTTTACCCAATTTATTCAGGAAACTTCAGTAATAGTAAAATTAATATCTGTCCACATATGTAGACATCGGTCAGAAGAGGTTAATGCCGAGCATTAGCATTTTTTCGTGAAACTAAATTCCTTACAGGGGCCCCGAAGATAATTTGGCCCAAGGCCTCAAAAGCTTTAAAAGCGGCACTGAGCCCTGGACGCGAGAAATCTCCACGGCGAGCTGACAGTCCACACCCGCTACGGAGATGTAGTAGTCCCACTCGACCGCCCAAACGATCCACCCAAAGGAGGTAAATTAACTAGCGCAGAGTTACAGCTGAAAGAGGAAGAAAAGAAGCAGCTACAAGCAGCAGAAAAGCTGAGTATCCAAAAATTAATAAGCGAGGTGAGATTGAAACGAGAAATTCAAAGGGAGAAAGAAGCGAAGTACAACTTCCTATCTACGAGACTAGGACCATAAACAAATGAAAACGATCGAAAAACCAACGAGCTCTCCATCGGAAAACGAAGAATCCGACAGGAGAGAGAATTCAAGCAACTCCAACATCGTTCGCAGACCAAAATCCAGATACATACCACCATGGAAGAATTCCAGAGACGAAGAGACGAGACAAATGAATATTTTAGAAAATCGTGGAGAAAATCCAATCGACAACACCGCAGAGCGACATCGATGACAGCAACAAATAGCTTCTTCCACCGATCTCAAACGTCGGTGCCACGAGCGCGTAGTGAGATCCGCAAAGAGGAACGAGAAGTCTCCGGTAAATAGTTATTAACTCAAACAAGTGAGACAAGATTTCCTTATTTATCTTTGTTTAGGATCTCACCAGGCGCTCCGACACAAAAGAAATATAAAATGATTATTATAATAAGATTTTTGTTACACGTAATTGTTAGGCTCCTATAGTATTAAGAAATTAGACATTAAGGTTTATATGTTACTTACCAAAACTATAAAGTAAAAAAAAAAAAGATAGATGAAATTAGAAATACAGAAAATATAATCAAAATAAAAGAAAAACCATGCGTTTCCTTTTTAGGAGCAAACAAAGATTCGATTTGCGTACAGATAGAAACATGTAACTCATACCTGTGAGATTAGAAAAATATTGCGTAAACAAATGGCAAAATAAAGAAAATAATCATAAAAGTATTTTCTTTTCATTTATTGTAGTAGTAGCACCAATCGAATCGTAAAAAGAGAGGGAAAGAATAACCATACCACTCCCTCAGATAAATATGTGAAAATTGATTATGATACCTAGTTTTTTTATCATCACGCCGTGTTGCGAAAAACTTCAACACCTGCTCGGAACCCCGAGACAGGCATATCGTGCGACGCCTCCAGTACCTTTCGGTTTCAGCAGGGGGGGTCCTGTAACCAAGCGTCTAGCTCGCTTACAGACCGTTCAAGGCCGCGTCCAAATAGCGTCGGGAGACGCCGTCGCGCCAAAAAACAATTCGGGGAATTAGCGTACTCGCACCGACTCAAGCGATGTAAAAAATTTAGGAATGCGGCTAGAATTAAATAATACTGCGAGAGAGAGTAGAGAAAGTAGGGATAGACGAAGGTGCTCGCGGGAGCCCTCGCGAGAAGAAGAGTCATTCGCTCACGAGCCGAGAGCAGCAGAGCTCACCCTTGGAAGAGGAGACAAGCTGGTCTCCGGGTGAGAGCGACCGGACGAGAGAGAACTCCGTCCCTACGCTCCAATGGATGGGAAGGACGGATCGGAGCCGAGAGGAGGAAGCTGTCCATCACCTGGGGAAAGAGAGAAACCAACACTTCACTGGTGCACGCCGCTATAGGAAAGCTCCAACTGAGCTTCGACGCAGCGAATGATCGAGCCAAGCATCGCGAGGCATCATCACCGAGAGGAAGCGTACATCATGCGAACCCAGCGACAAGCGGAAGCTCCGAGCAGGTAGCTCATAGTTATTCTCTCTCTCTCTCTCTCTCTCTCTCAAATGAAGTCCGAGTTAATTACCTCGTTTCGAGTACAAAATTTTGTCAACCGCGACTAGAATGTAAAAGTAACTTCTGTCGACTTCGCGACGCGAGAAAAAAATATTGATATTCGAATCAATGCGAGCGTAGATATAAGCATCGCGTCCAACGCTTGTAAATATAGTTAATAAAAGTTGGATACGATTTTTATGGAAAATTGAAACTCCGCGTCATCAATTAAAGACCCGACCTGCATGTGTTCCCTTCGGTTCCCTTGGTCCCACACTTACAGAGTTGAGAATCTACCCTGACTGATGAACAGTTAATAGTTTATAAACGTTTAGAATAATTTGAATGCAAGCTTTGAGTCTGAAAGCCGGAGCACTCCAGGAAAAGCGTACCTCCCGTCTTTGTAACGAGAGTTGCTTTGTCCTCGCTAAAGTCGGGGACAGGGGCATTTAAGTAAATCGGTAAATTTGAGTCCTAAGATTACTCGTTAAAGTTATTTATCTAACGAAACCTAAAAAGCAACCAACTCCCAGTTACAAATCCTAAAAATTTGTTCATAGAAATTTATAAATCTGCTATGAAAAAAGTTTATTTTTATCTTATCCTTTATATTTCCTCATTGATTTGTTGGTCATTAAATGATGTGTGATCTTATCAGGATAGTAAAAATTAATTGCAGCCTTCACTTTGCAGTAAAGATGTACGTACAGAGATGTAAAGGCAAAGATAAAAAAATGTATTATGTATGCCAATCTGTACTATACTACTTACGAGATCTATTTTTATATACAATAACAATACTTACATCCTCCTCAATTAGTTTCTTATCGTCATCGTTCCAAAGGAACGTCATATATAAAACCCTCGTATCGCCAAGGTCCCAGAATGGTTTATCGAACATGAAATAGATTTTCGCAACACTTCCGAACCCAAGTGCCTGAAAATGCCAACTTTAGAAATTTGCTTTATCACAAAAATTCTCTAATAATACCTCTATCGTCTTGACTTTTTCTTCCGGAAGCGGCGGGATGAACATGGATTTATGCTGCTCTTTTAGTACTCCAAGCGAAACGGTAACTATCACGTGATCCGCTTTGTACAATTGTCCCTTACTCGTTGTAACGATGACTGGTGGTCCTTCGCCGCTATTCAAATAATCGATAGACATCACCTCCGAATTCAGTATTGTATTTTTCCCCACTGGTAGCTCCTCCGAGGGATTCGGAAGACGTTTCTACAGCGAGATATTGCAATGAGAATTTTTTGAGCAGCATTCAATTTTCGTTTACGCGTATATAAATTTTTAATAAATTTTTCCTTAGATTTGAGAAATGATTTATTACCATTAATAGGTCGAGAATAGTCGAGTATCCTCGAGTTTTCCAATTGATCATTTGATCCCCCGAGCAATCTTTATACTCGCCACCGTCAGAGGCTGCGATTTCATGCCAACTTTCGGCAGATTCTAGACTTATCACAAACAATTCGTAATGGTGCAAGTATTTCGCCTTGTCTTTGTATATTTCGGGGACGTTTTTGAATTCTTCATCGAACCTATACGTAACATTGAGGATTATCGAAGAGTATTTAAATAAAAATAATCGCACTTTTCGCTCGATATTCCGAATTCATTGAGAAAAATCATAAACGTACATTTTTTCTATGAAATCGCCCATCGTGCCGTCACTTTCGTTCGGCTGCCATTCGTGAATGCATTTGAAATAAAAGTCGGAGAGCTTTTTCTCCATGTCTTCGCCCAAAGCTTTGCCGGATGAGTCATAAAACTGCTGGCTAAGCCCGAAATGAGGCTTATCTGACTTATCAAGCAAACCAAGCGGATTGGCTAATTTGAAAGCTACATTGCAGTCTTCTCCGTGAACCCATTGACCTCCAAGGTCCACCAGATACTCACCTGTTAATATGAATGTCGTCGTATTAAATTATGTAAATGGTTCATTATATCATAAATATGAACATTTACTCGGATTATCTCGAAGCTGAGTTGTATTTTATAGAGGCACAAAATTTTTACGAGCAGAACGAAATTTCCTTCGTTCAAAAAAGAATCGTATATTGGTAAAAAATTGAAAAAATTTCGCTACGCACCAAACTTTGTAGTGAAAACACGGCCGCCCATCCTATTCTCGGCCTCCAATATCGTGACGTTTCGAAAACCATTTTCAAACAGTTTCGAAGCCGCCGCAATACCGGACGGTCCGGCGCCGATGATCAAGATCCTCGGATTCTTCTTAGCTGCAACATCACTTTTACCGATGCTCATGGGAACGTGCTGGAGCACCAGCAGAGAGAGAAGAGTAACTAGTTTTAGAGTCTTCATATTTCCGAGCGAGAAATTATTCCGTTTGATTATACAAAGTAAAACTTTATCCTTGGCATAATCTATTTTTCATAATCTGTGAAAG
The DNA here is from genome assembly GCA_900474335.1 of Ormyrus nitidulus. NCBI lineage: Eukaryota > Metazoa > Arthropoda > Insecta > Hymenoptera > Ormyridae > Ormyrus > Ormyrus nitidulus. The sequence continues at coordinate 4,449 of UCOL01001309.1, forward strand.
GAACACTTAATTAATTATGTCAGCTATTATAATTATGCACGATTTAAGCTACTATAAATAATAAGAAACTTATAATCATAAAAACTTCTTTGCATTTTAAATCACTCGTTACTTCTTCAAATTTAAATTAGAAACTACTTCACTGATCTTTACCTTTTTCTTTCCTTCTCTTACGCTTTAACCATTTTTTTTTATGTTTACTGTTTCGTTCATTTTTTCTTTTTTTTTTTTTTTTTGAAGATTTTATAAAAATTTAGATATTGTTACCGAAAATTCAAGGTTACCCTAATTGGCTACCCCTGAAACCTGAAGTCACCCAGGGTAACACCGACAGCTGACATGTGACAGATGCAAAGATGTCCTCAACTCTCGATCCGCCGCGTGCGACAAGCAGCTTAGCAGTAGTCAAATACCGGCCGCTGCCTCCGCCTTTTAACCCACTATCACGACACATTAAAGTTCATTCATAGGTTCGGCGCAGACCGGAATAATCGCTATTTAAAATTGCGCTCGGCCGCGTATGACAGGTCGGTTAATTAAGAGACCGGCATAATAAATTTCAGCCATTGTACGTCGACGGACAAAAGGTTTAAGTGAGGAAGCGCACCTAAAGGCCCCCCTATATACTTTCCTTAGTGAATTTGTCGAGTCGTATAAGAAAATCATTAGAAAATGTTTTATTAGAAGTTAAATGGAATCATTAACAAATTCATTATTCAAATGAAAAAATAAATATTTGTGTATTGTACATGTTTATTGAATATGTTAATAGACTTATTAGATGATTAATTATTTTCAGATGAAATTGCAAATCATCAAACAAGAATTAAAGTTTGCAGTATGACAATCAATTTTTGCATTTATTTACGTAAATAATTCCCGACAATTCACAAATTTTTATCTTGAACTGTTGCGTAAATCCACATAGCAAAAAACTGAACTATAAAAACGTATAATAACAATTTGTAAGATTACATTTAATATTATATGATATCTTCTTCTTATGAAATCTCTTAGTTATCATTCATAAATTTTGATTTATTAGAAATATTACATGAACTAAATAATAGAAAATTAATAATAAATAAATAGATTTTTTAGAAATTACTCTGTTTCTTTTTATTTTACTTATAGATATATAATCTATCAGTAATTTTAAAATTTTTAGCTTTTTACTTTTACTATACTAAAAATTTCTTCTAGAGATTTTCCACAAAAACTTTAGATATTCGGATAATGTGATTCATTCTTATTTAAAATATCGACTTACTCAAGAGCGTAAACAATTTCCATTTGTTTTTCCTCTCAAATGTGGTCACTAGTTCGTAAATATAATTATTTTTGAATGAAGAGAGAAAAAAACAATCACAATTAAATTTGTATGCATAGTTTATTTGACAAATAATTATGTACAATAGGATTCCTTACGTTTTTTAAACGTTGAGTAAAAAAGGTAAAAACCATCAAGAAAAAACGATGTAATAAAATATTAAATCAGTCTTTTAAAGACACCTGTGAGAAAACAGCTGCTAAATAGAAGGTTTGGCGAGGGACAAATAAAAATGTCTGAAATGCCCAAATACCATGTTTAAGTAATAATACATTTCGCATTAAAGCTTATTACAAAAGAGAAGCTCACTTAAACTAAATATATTCGCATACTGTACAATTCCATAGTAATTTTTGTATTACATATAATATATAATATAACGCTGATTATATTTACAAATACACAACAATTTAAGGCTTGGTCAACTGTAATGCAAAGTACGCAGTACAAAATTCAAGTAGAACAATATTAAAATTTTTCATTAAAAAATTGTATATGAATTCGAAATTCTAATATAAAAATTGTTTGCAGTGAATATTAAAACTCTTTTGTCACAAATTACTCATCGTAAGCTTAAACTATTAAGTGATTTACGTTTCATTTTTTCTCACATTATACAGGAAATACGAATATTCAATGTGTGATTGTATATTAAGTTTAGTTATTAAAAGAAATGTTAAATGACGAAAGAAAATAACGTTCGATTATTGGGATTTGTTAGAAAAAATGGTGTTTTCTAATACAAATATCTAGTTGTTGACAATCGGATAATTATTTTCTTCAGATTGTAACATTAACATAACATTGACACCTACAAACACACTCAACTATCGCCTAAAACTACATGTTCATGTAATAATTGCTAAATTGATATTAATTTTACAGGTAAAATACAAGTAAATTTTTTATGTGAGAAGGTGTATGATAATATATGATCGGGCAAGAACGTGACCTTCAATTGATAATTCGTACGGATGTTATTGAGTAGTCTTAGAAAATTCTATAATCGTAGTTCATCACCCACAGATATGTTGAATGGAAGCAGTCACTAAGCTTTTAAAATGACGATTGGTCAATTTGACATTTATAAAGCATAGTACGATTCAACCTCTTAATAACACTTCTTTCAAACCGCTTTTGTCAACAATCTAAATGAGATTTCTTGACTTGTTTTCTCGCTATAGCTAAGCTTTAGTATTTTATTAATTATATATTTATTAAAATTTAATAAGATCTCAATATTTAAAATGTTTAGGGTCGCTCATTGCAATTATTTTGTTATGTCAAACTTCGTCTTACTTATTCTTGTTTCAGTTAATAAAGAGTATTTAACTCATCACGAATTTTAAAGTTCTAAATTAAGATGTATTTGTTAATCATCATTATTAAAAAACAAAATAAAAAATTTTTTATATTGAATAAAAATGATAACAAACGACAAAACTAAGAATATTAACAATTTAATTTTGTATAGAACATCGAAAATACACCACATAATATGAGCATTTTGAATCTAATTTACGTCGACCGGAAGATTATTTAGAGGTCAAATGCTTTAATACAGTAAGCTATTTTTTAAGAATTTATATTTCTTGGCACGATTTAGGAAGAAAACTGTGTGAATTATCACACTCAATCAGGGTCAGCAGAAACTTAACTAAAATATCTATTACAAAATATTTTACAGTGAAATATTTATAAGGTTAATGTTTAAATGAATTAAGGAAAATCTACAGTTTAAGATAAATATAATTAGCTCACTGCTAAACCCTGATTTTATCTTGGAACTACAATCAATTGTACATTTAGTTTCAAAAGAGAAGTTTACGCTGTATTTTTAGAAGAATATAATATTTGATAGTTATAAAAAAATTTTTACCATACCCTAATTTCTTTAAAAGAGGAATATAACATACTTTGAACGTAGTCCCGCATCTATAGTTTAAATTTAATTACGGAATAAATCTCTATAGCTATGATTTTCTTAATTATCGTACAATATACTTCACTCAGGCCGCTTATATGAGGAATTAATTAGTTCATTCTTAGTACAATTAACTCGCATATATTCTAGATTCAAAATAAATTATAGCACTTTATCCTTAATTAACTGTTTGACAGTTGGAAACGTATACATTGCCGTAAAACTTTTATGAATATTGCAATAATGGGCTAACCATGTGTTTAAACAGTTTTTATTATAAAGCTGTATTTCATTTAATTAGTAAACTTTCGATTAGTTTTAATCTAAAATCGATTATAATATTATAATATTAGCCAAATTCTTAGAAAAAATAATTTTTTATACAATAATAAAATGGCGACTATTACATTATTAAATTAAAAACTGGCAAGCATTGGCTTGAATAAATTATAAATAAAAATAATTGGCACTGAATAAATTATGTATTTAAAATAGTCATACTTTTTATATTATCACTTATATACAATTAAAATCTATAACAAAAATACACTCAAGTCGTCAACTTTGAAAACATAAAATAAAAGTTTTTCCGTCAAAAGATATTTTACCAAAATAAATAAATCATTTTCTACTAATTTAACGCATATTAGTAAAAAAATTTGTCTGTTTTAATCAATTCTGAAACATAAATTAGCCCATTATTCAAACAAATTTTTTTCACAAAACTTAATTTATTCATACGCTTGTTTCTTTTTTAACATTCATCATTTCAGGTTGCATCGATTCGTCATCGCCATCATTTCCGTTTTCTCTTGCCTCTCGGCTATTTTCTTTATTATTCATGTGATGCTGCTTAATGTGATGGTGATGGTGTCCGTCTCTTTCGTCTCTTTGACTAAAATCGTAAAGCTGTAATGCCTCACCTGCTGCAGCTTCGTCTTCTTCCACAAGCGGAATTACTGCACTCGCCACATTTTCTTCTTCTTCCCCCTCTTCGTCTTCTGAAGTGACTTTCGTTTCGGAAGTAGCCGGCGCTATGGGTGTCATGGAGAAGGGTAATAAGTCCTGATGTTGCCTGTCACTGTCATTGCTTGTTGTAGTACTGTTAATAATTCGATGAAAATCCTCGCTAGTTCGAGAATTCTCAAAACTAATTGCATCATTCAACGAACTGCGATAACTTTTGTTTCGTGATGGATTGATCGAACGGTCGACTACGGGTAAAGAACTCAAACTACCCGAATGCTGATTGTACATGTTGTAGGGCCTGCTAAAAAATTAATACGTACACGAAATGTAAAATATTTGGAAGGTTTTACTGAAACAGTTTATGTTTTTTTTCTTACTTGTGCCTAGCGATTCTTTCGCTTCTCTCTAGCGAAGCCATTTCATCGACACTAGATCTTCTTCCAGCAACAACGTCAATCGACCTGGATAACGACACTTCGCTCATATCCGCAAGATTGTATTGGCTCGTTTCGCCGGCAATCTGCGTCACAGATTCCATTTCTGAACTGCACTCAAGGCTGCACTGCTGTGAAACATTGCACATCTGCTTTTCCTCTTCCACCTTTGATTCTGCTGCATCAGACTCATAAGGACTTGTACACGTAGCATGATTAATCATAGGTTTATACTTGTTTCGCGGAGTACCTAAAATAAGCAAAATTTTATACATTTATTTCTTGAATAAGTTGAAACTTTTAAACTGTCCACTATGTATAAAAAAATGTACTGACCGTTTTGAGGTACTGGTTCATTATTGACTTTTCTCGTGTTTTTGCCTAAGCTTTCTTGTCCAATAACGTATCGAAGGGCTAGATTTCTATCTTCTGAAACACTACCTCCGCTGTCGGAGAGTATGTTAACATTCTTTGCATCATTTACCGGGTTCATTTCTACATGGATATTCGTATTGTTGACTTTTGAACTGCTGCCGAGTATACTCCTCTCAATGTCGTTATCCAGTTTGACAGCTCTACGAGGAATACTGATGCAGCTACCGTTGTCGCTAATTGCTCCACCATCGCCCTGCTTCCTAGGGCCTAGATTGTTATTTTTCGCCATGTTTCGACGCTGCCTCTTGAAGAACTTACGCGCTACGCCACTCTGGTGCGGGTTGTAAAACATTTCGACCGAAGCTGGAGCTGATTCCGTGTTGAAGGTGGTGACAGAATTGTTAGAGCGATATTGCTGGCGATGCAACATTAAAAGATTAGCATTTGCTACTAGATTAGGTTTTACGTGGCAGCGGTTTGGATCGTTAGCTGTTAACTTGGATGTGTTGCAGCTACTTTGCGATTTGTGCGTGTGCCTTGAGGAACCAAGTGAATTTGTGTCCGAAGTCACTTGGGTAGCTTGTGAATTTGATAAAGGTGGAGCTAAAAATATTATTAATTATATTTATCCATTTATGATTACGTTTTACCAAGAAAAATAATTTATTCTTTTGAAAAGCTAAAGAAAGAGTTTAAAGTATCTGATTGTATTAGTGAATTTTTAGAAAATTGTAAAAAAATTTTTATAACTATTTTTTAAAACTAGTTGAAAATTAACATTGTAAGACTAAGTTTATTTTGGGAAATCAACTGTATTGTGAACCTTAATATTTCTTTATTTTTGTTATTTATAACCAAAACTCGCAAATGAAATTTCACATCGACAATATTACAACAACGAAACCTTAAGTGAATAATTGAAAAACAAAGAACAGTTACCTGCTATTGGAACTAATGGTTGCGTAGGAATAGCAGGATTCGCATCGGATACATTCCTTGTCCTGCAGCATCTATTCTTTTTCTGCTTCAACCAGCATCTCATTTTCAACCATTGCGCTCTAACGTCACTTCTTGCGATTCCGTAAAATAGCAAAATGAACATGCCTAATGAGCTCGATGATATAGCGTAAAGCACCGCAAATAACGTTTCCTTGTACGGAATATAGTGTTCTATGTTCAACAAATTTGCAGTAGTCATTGCTGCGCATAGCCAAGCTATCAAATACAAAATCATTACGACGATGAGACCCTTCAGTTGAGTCATCTACAGACATAAAATAAATTCAGCGTTAATGTTTTAAAAAAGGTACATTAGCTTTTAAAATACTAATAGTTACCTGCGAGTGTTCTTGATCTTCTACCTCTGACGATACCGTTTGCGAGCTGTGCAGACTGACCCTATCAGAACCTGGATTCGGATTAGGTTCTAACAATTCAAGGTCAACGTTTTCAGTGGCTTGTGTGCCTTCGGAGAGCTGTCCATTCAGGTCAACGGTCCTGATAGTACAGCGTATGAGCATTTGTAAAATAGTTAAATAAACGAGTAATATGGCTGCAGGGACAAAAAGCGCTGCGAGTGATGGCGCTGACGTGAGGAAGCAATGTGAATAACTAGCGTATTCGCGCATGTTGATAGCCCCAGAAATGCCGCAAATTATAAGGGCTATACCCCAACCCACGAGATAGAGGCCAAGAAGCGGTTTACGAATTGGCTGTTCTCGAAGCTCGTCATCATCCGAAATTGGATCTACCGTTGACTTCGACAATCGTTTGTACATATTACTGTTAACATTTTATAAATATTTTTTGTTAATAGGTGATTTTTTATGATGAGCAAAATTATTTTTATGAAGATATTTTTAATAAAGTTTATGATAAATTTAATTTACCTTGCAGAAACTGTCATCCAAAACAGACAACAAAGTGATAAATAATGCAGACCAATGCCGACTCCTTGACAAATCTCTATGTTTTCAGTCTGCTGTATTCCTGAACTGTATAGAAAGCATAGGAGAGCAATAGCTACCCACGTATTAATGACACAGTGCTTAGCTTTTTTCGGCATTGCTATCGAAGCGTAGCAGCAAACATAAGTTACTGTAGTACAAATTAAACATAATACTAATATAAAACTTCCCACGTATATTGCAGGATTTGAGTATTTAAATTTGGCACCGGCTAGACTGTAAAGAAATTTAATAAATGTTTAACTTTTAATATTCAAATACATAGAAATTAGGGTAAGTAATTTAGTGCGGTACATTATAATCGTTAAGGATGATAAACAATAAATATTTACACTAAAGAATACACGGGCAGGTAATACGTGATTTGAATGAGCTTGAGATAGGGGTTCTATTTTAAAAATTAAAACTTGAGTCATTGAAGTTGAGTTTCTCAACTTTTGAAAAATGAAATATTTCTAGCCTTCTTTCTTTAGACGCATTAGATTATTTAAGCAATCTTTAGATGATTGAATAAAGATGTACAACCTTAGAAGATACGCTAACTTGTAAAAAAATTCTACAATTTTTTGTTCGTATGTCAATAAAGATCCGATAACGATTCTCACTAACAAAAGAAAACAATTTGAAAATGTCGTTAACTATTTGCCATATTTCTTAGATTAATGATATTAGAAGCGTCATAAACGATTGTTAGTTTCTTCTATATGCAGACCATACCAAACTATATAATAAAAATATTTGTAATAACAATGTCGCCTAAAACTCATTAAATGATATAGTAGTGTGGTCAAAATTAAATGATTTATCTTTGAACCCAAAAAAATGTTAATTTGTCATTTATAAAAACACAACTTTAAAAATCAATGTAAGTACAATTAATTCTTGCTTTTAATAGACTTTATTACTTCCCCTAGTTCTACTAAGTAGTAAAATTTAACTTACCTTTTACCATCTTTATCAAGAAAAGATTTATCTTGCAGTAATCCATAATAACCCAGTCTATCACAATGAAAGATAATTAAATTATTAATAAAGTTTGATAAGTAGCAACCTTCATTGGTCCATCCTCCAGTCTTATTATTTAAATTTGAGTCCCAAACTACTGGTACAGGTTTACTCGCCATGTAATGACTGTAATGGATCATTGGCGCTTTTAACATTACATATACAGGTTCAGTAAGATTTCGAACAGTCGTTCCAACTAAAAATATTAGTTAATGTTTATAAATTTCATATTAAAAAGACTTGCATAATATAGATACACGAAATGTATGAAATTTTGCTAAACTATATTTCAATTTATATACTTACTTAATTTACCACCAGCAATACTAGACGTGATATCTGTATTATCATCGTCCTTCAGTTTTGGAAATAGTTTATTATCTGTGTACATAGATACCATAAGTTGATGAGATGCTGCACTATTTTTCATATTTCTAAAAAGTGAAGCAGGCAACTGTATGGATGCCTCGATCATAGTTTCTCCATTATTGGGACTGATAATCGTTGTTCTGTTACTCATGGAACAATGCAGTAGTTTTATATATACATTTTCTGAATTGCTATACCAAGTGCAAGTTAAGCCAGCAAAACTGTCAGCTTTTACTCGATATTCTTCTAAGGCCATGTTCTTCTTGTGCAATTGAATCAGTTGACTGGACGGCGTGACTTCAACAATGAATTCAATTGTTTTAATCAGTCTTGTGCAAGCTTTATAGTTAATTTCAGCAGCTCTCAACATGGATTTAGGTAAATTCAAAAGTACATTTACGACATCTATAAGCATAACGCCTAGTTCTTTCTCTTCAACCAAGTAACTTGCGTAATTCTCGAGTATTTGAGTTACAAAATTGACCTCTACTGGATCTGTTAAGGAAGAACCTTCACCTGTTATATTTTTTAGTTTTTTGATAGTTTCCAATAAGGAGCCTTTAGGAAGAGATAGTTTTGTTAAAGATATATTAACAGTAGAAAACTGTTCGAGTATTTTCGTTGTCGCAGATATATACGGACAGTGTTCTGTATTCAAATTCCGCCATTGCCCAGTGCTATTGCATTCATAGGAAGCTCGTGGTGGTAGCTGAACTGATCCAACAGGTACACCACTACCTTCACAAGGTAATTCTACTTTCCAACCAACAACTGTTCTTGGCCACGCATAAATTCCTTTGTTGTTTCTTGTTACTAAAAATTTAAATTATAAATTCATTTAAGAACGCTATCAAACGAAAGAATTTTAATTTGCTGAACATTTTTAAAAATTTACCTGTTAAGGGACAATATTGTGTACTATTAGATATGACAATGACATTTATAGCTCGCGATATATTTCCATAAGCTGAGACTAGAAGACAGTTCCATTGTCCATTATGCTCTTCTTTTACAGGGTCAATACTAAGAGAACTACGAGCGATTATAAAATTAAAATTATTGTAAATAAAATGGGTTATTAATTAACATTAAAGAAAAATTTTTACCTTGCAACAATACCACTGTCATCTAAATATTTGTTGTCGATCTGTACATTAGCAAAGCTGTTCTGTGCATTATCATACAGACCTAAGTCCAAAACTTCGGTAGTAATATTTGAGTTCCATAACCAATTTAATCTAGCAAATCTATCGTTGGTGATACTTGGAGCCCGACATTTTAATGTTATGGTATCACCAGCAAACACAACTTGATTTTGATCAGGAACTATTTCAATAGCTGGAGTTGACTTGCATTCGAATTCTTTAAAAAATTTTAGCTTTTTCACTAACTTTCCTTTCAGTCCTGTTGGCATATCACATTCTGGTGATGGACTAAAACGTTAAATAATATTTTATTTATAAAGCTGCGAAATTGGATATTTTGTTTTAATTTTTGAAATAAATTAAATATTTAAACTTACTTTAACTTTACTGAATTATTTTGTATCCAGTAACTAAACCAAAATAAATTGCAATCACAATTCCAAGGATTTGCAGATACGTCCCTAAAAATTTTAAAAATTATTTTACAACAATTTTATACTTTTGCTTTAACAGAACTTAGTTTAAATAAAAGTTATACAGTTTACAACTTACAATTGCCTTAAAGATGATAAAGCATGAAAAGTACCTTCTTTCAAACTTTCCAATTTATTTCCATTTAATTTTCTGTAAAAATAATTCATTATTTATTATTTTTTAACACTATATTATACAGAGAATTTTTTTACTAATTTTTAGGTGTTGTAAGTATAAAATAAACGAAATTTATGATAATTCATAACAAATTAAGATGATGCTTGTAACTAAACACAGAAGCACTAATTTGACAACATATTAATGGAAACTTACAAACGTTCTAAAGCCAATAAACCATGAAATACCGTCACCTCTAATGAACTTATTGCATTATTTGATAAGTTGCTGTAAATTAATTGCAGAGAGCAAAGAATATAGCAGACAAATGAAATGTGTTATATGAAATGTTTTGTGATAAAGAAATAAGTTATTAATAAATTACTTACAGTCTCTTAAGGCTTGGTAATCTTTTAAAAGTATGTGAATCAATTGATGAAATTAAGTTTTTACTCAAATCTCTGAAATATGAAATAGGTAGTTAGAAATTTGTATTTATGAAAACCTTAATAAAATTTTATTTTTGAAATAATACAAATTTAAAAAATGGTAAGTTTATTTACATTTTTAACATAACTACTATTTCAAAAATAATATTTAAAACATCAATCACACTTACAATCGCTCTAAATTTACTAATCCATCAAAAACTCCTTCATCCAATAATGCTATTTTATTGACAGAAAGATTTAATCTCTTTAAATTAGTTAGGTTTTTGAAGGTATCAACTCTAATAACAGATATATCATTTTTGCTTAGATCCCTTGAAAAAATAAGTAATTATTAGTAATTAATTCATGGGTATACATAAATATTAAACCAAAAACAATACTTACAAATGAATCATTTCAACGCTAACAGGATCAAAATCAATTTCTTGGATGTCTTCTATATCATCTTTGCAAACTACCCTTAGCCATTCTGCTTGTGGCTTAATGTGTCTGCAATTACATCGTGATGGACACATGGAATATACAGACATGAAGCCTTGAGCAAGAGTCAAAAATAAAATTATCTTGAACATTTTGCAAGCCAAGAATGCCAATGAAAAATGGAAGGGAATGGGATGATGACCTTGCACCTGTAAGTTAAGTTTATTGATAAAGCATAAAAATAAAAATATATCTACATAAGATTTGAAAATAGTATTACTCTATTAAAAAATTTTATATAAAAAATTTAATATAAAGGCATAAACAGTTTGTTATAAATTCATTTCCATAAAACAAAAATTTTATTTAATTTATGATTACTTTATATGTAAAAAATGTAATATTTATAAAAGTGACATTAATTTTTATTCAATATCATTATTGATATGTATAACAATTACTATAATTTTCATCAGTTTCAAATCTTTTTGATAATACTAATATTGCAGCATAAGAAGCTTATCTTGAAAGCATAATCTTATCTTCATCAGTTACTTGCATTGTTTACTTACAGCTGCTTACATGCTTTACATAATAAAACAAAACACTGCATTACTGATGATAATTTTAAAATAAAAATTGATATCAACTCATTTGTTTACATAAAAAATGCAAGTGAATTCCAACAGCTAATACAAAAAAAGGTAAGTAACAGAAATATCTGAAAGCTACAAGTAGCACATTGCCAGGTTGTACATATAACGGGTCAATGACTCCATACCGAAGCCAAAAGCACCCGCTTCGGCAATAAACAAACAATAAACAAACGATATAAGCTCCGAAAGCAGTCCAACTACTTACGGTCCAGAGGGAAAGATTCGCTAGTCTCGCGTAATTATCCGTTCACATCGTGCCTCCCTCGTATACTGCTTCTTCGGCCGCCGCCTTAGCAAGAAGAAACTTTAGATACTCCAGTCTTGTACCCCATACACAATTGTTGATCCTTGTGGGAGAGTCCTTATTTGCGAAAGGGATTCGCGCACGGTTTCTACATTATTTACGTCGGCTTCGCGGTCGGAAGCTGCGAGCCGCGACGGTGAATGGATGCGCGACTAAAGCATCCTCTCTCTGGAATTTCAAGTGCAGCCCTGTAAGTATGTATCGTCTCGCCTCTCCGATCTGTAGTTAAAATCCTATATCTATCTCTTTCTATAACCCCACACTCATTCGCCGTCTCTTTTTAGCTAATGGTATAGAGGAAAGCAAAGGCGTTTGGTGAGCGGTCGGCGGCCGCGAGCCCGCGAGTGCAGGACGAGCGGTTTGGTCAAGTGTAATTACGTCAGGAAACGCGAATGACCATTTTTTATGACCTGGATTAAAAAGGCGCTTTAATTTAAAAAATTTAATGAATTTTAGGTAAGAACTAAATTGAAGATTAAATTTCTTTATTTTGCATATTATTATTCTTAAGTTCTTATTACATACACTTTTGTAAAATGTGCATTGATGAAAACAATTCTTAACATAAGTTTGATAAAACTTGTAAGTTTTGTATAGGAAGGACTTATTTAGTAAAAGAATAACAATTTTTTAAAATTAATTTTAGATTTATTGACTTTTGAATACACATCTCATTTTTTCAACTTTTATTATAAACATTGATTTGTAGTTTTCTCAAATTCTTGTCTAATTATCCACAGAAATTACTTTTAATTCTTCAATAAATCAGTTGCAAAGTATACTGAAATGGAACCATGTTCTGCAAAAGCCTGTATGTAAAGACAACTTTATTAATTATTTGTTATAAACAATTTTAAATTTATGAATATTTAATAATCATCAGAGTCAACGCTCATCTTTTGAACAATAAAATTATATTTTATTGCTCTCAGGTGAAGAAATTCTAGCATCATTTTATAAGTAATTAAATTTCACTAAACATTATTAAAATATTATTTTTGAATAGCACAAAATAACTTTCAAAACAAACCTTTATCCTTGGTGTAATAGGCTGAGTAGTGTATTCCAACAGAATTAGGTAAAACTGTCAATTCCTTTTCTTGGTTCCAAAACATACACTACAAAAAGAATCTGTAAAAAATAATCTTTTAGCATTTCTTAACAGCAGATTAATAAATAAGAAGTTTTGCTACTATTTTGATCAGGGTCAAATCACATCTTTTAAACAATAAATAAAATTTTATTGTCCTCAGTTGAAGAAATTCTTACATCATATGAATAAAATTTAAACAACCGCATTAGAAATAAAAAATATATTTTAAACTAACCTGTACGATAGTAATTTAAAATTTTTGTTTTCATTACATTTTTGTTAATGTATTAGAATTTAGCATCCATGCATCTCTGAAGTAAGAACAAAGTTAGATTTCAAAATCATTTTCAAGTATCCGTGAAAATTGTATTTTGTAAAGTTCTTGATGTTAGGGAAAAAATTCTGCTTTCAATATTTTGAAATATTTTGGAATCCATATCAAACTGAATTAGAGATGCCTTGATCAATGAAGGATTCTGTAAAAAGACCAAAATTATTAAATTAAGTAAAGAATTTATAGTTGAATTTTTATAGTTTATAAAAAATGCATATTTGTATTTTCAGCTTATGTTATAACCTTCTGTTCTTCTAAAGATTAATAATGGTAATAGACTGTAGGACAAAAAATATTTGTTTTATCGTAAATAATAATGCTTTACCTTATTCTGCATCGTTTCTTGAATATGGAACGTAACTGATTCCTTCTAATTTTTTGGAATAAAATTAATTGTTTTTCGATGTACTTCAATACAAAAGCAGAAGCGTGGTAGCTGAAGTAGCTGAACCTCAGTAGTCAGCAATGTCAGCATTCAATCTAACCTTAACTAACTCCAATGGTTCCTCCATTGGAACACAATCTATTTATCACGTGGACCTTTTGAACGAACCCAGGCCCGATTCTAACGGAATTTACGAATCAGAAACGATTTTCGACATATACGAAATGCATTGATTGGTCAAGATTTTAATTAATTTTCAGCGTAATTTTCAAAATTTTAAATTAAATTATACATAACATAAGGTAAATTTCAAATTAAATTATAAATAATATAAGGTAAATTTCAAATTAAATTATAAATAATATAAGGTAAATTTCAAATTAAATTATAAATAATATAAACTATGTAAGGTACAAAATAATGTAGAAAATAATTCTCTACTTATGGAACTATAAAGAAAACTTTATAGATAAAAGGATTTACAGAATAAATTTATTTTATTTCTTTGAGAAAAAAGAAGTTTTATTAAATATTTGTTATTTTATCTACAAAAATAGTTGACAGTATTTGCCTTTTGTTGTTAAAATAGTTTTAAGTAAGTGTAAAATTTTTATATAAAAATATGTCACTGGATTGTTGAGTATAACGTTTTGATCAAACTTCTTATTTTCAAATTATCATCTCTATAAGCTTTATAATGTTTTTCGTAAAATCGAAAAGAAGGAAAACGCAGATGACAGAATCTAAAATGTTTTCGAAAGAAATAAATGTTTGATCCTCAAAAAAATAAGAATTCGATATAAACATGCCAAGATTTATAATTTTACCGAAGTAAACGTTTCTAAAGACATTCTAGAAAATTTTCCAGCTGTCAATAATAAGGGTTTTTGACTTCTCATAATTATAAATTTTACGAGACTTTTATCTTCGCTTCTCCAGTTATACCATCCGAGATCGACTGCTTCAAATGCTACCTTCATACTCTGCAAATAAAATAAAAGTAGGCCTATTGAAGAACAACAGTAAATATTATAAAATACCTCGTCTTGAAGATTATCTGGTGGCCAACAGAATATCAAAAGTTGTATTACAGCTCCGACAAGATGAAGAGCATATTTTACTCTGTCTTTTTCTTGCTAAATTTATTTTTCAAATGAATATAAGGCGCATAAATTACTGCATATTTAAGTATGATTATTTTATTAAAAATACTTACAGCGAGTAAGTTAAACCCGAATCCGCAAATAGCGGTTATACTGAGTATCATCTGAATTAATACGACCATTCTAAAAGTCTTCTCTACTTCCTCGCAATACCTTAAAAGACACACGAGTCATGAGAATCTTCAACAATTTTGCATAAAAGAAATTGTTCTTATTTTATTGTTTTACTGCACTTGTTACGAAAGTGGTTTATCTTCGGATAATTGATTCGGTTCAAAGTTTAGAATGTCGTTATATTCCAAAATATGAAGAAAGCTAAGTTTTATTATTATATAACGTTTTAAAAATCGCTGCCAATTCATTGGCACTTATCCAATTTTAAGAAAGTCTTAAAAAATAGTCTTCAATTCAAACGTAAATAGTTCAGCAACTCAAAAAGTGCTACGTAATGTTTCAAAAAAAGAAATAACTCAAAATAAATTAAAGCTGTATCTGTATCAAACAATATTTTTTTATTTTTAATTTATATTGCTTTCAAGTTTTAAATAAATTTCGTTCGATGTCTTGTCGCTTTAGAAAGAAATAATACTTTTTTATTCTGAAAAAAATACAACTAGATCTTCATATTTCAGTATTTATTAAAGCTTAAATTTTGAATTGAATCCCGACGGATCCCGGAACTCATGTTCTTTTCTAATTAGTATTTATAAAAAAAACTTCAATTTGCAAAACGTAAATTATTTTTTATAAAATACTAATAATATATTCTAAAATATCAATGTCATTTTCCTCATAAGTAAAGAACTCTGCACGTGTATTAATAATAATAGTTAAGTTTTACTTTCATCGGTCTCTTTTTATCATAAAATTATCTATGATTTTATTAAAAAAAAGTATAAAGGCACGAACCGTATAATATCTTGATGAGTGTGAATGCAATCTATTAACATATTTCTGTACTCTGCTTTCGTAAAATTTGCCTCTGGGTAAAAAATTGAAGATAACAGTAAGATTTCAGTAGACTAAAAAATAATGGTAGAAGTTGATGAAATGATTTTTATGCGATTAAGTATATGATTTTAAAGGAAGAGAAACTATATAATTACAGTCCGATTAATTACGTTTAATATAAACTTTTGGAAACTTGTTACAAGTGAAAAAAAGGCTTAACTAAATGAAATTAACGAGCTATAAACAAAAAATTCAAAAAAGCTAGATTTAAAAAAAATGAATCAAAATACTCTTTCTTTAATTTTGCTTGAAGTATAATGTGAGAAACAATTTCGAAGTATTAAGTTATACTTTTGAAGTAGTATTACCCGAATGAAAATGATCCTTAGTAATAAGCGAATTTTTTATTAGCATATAGGAAAAGATTCGAGTAAAACTAGAGGATGCACCTTAAAAAATAGTACAATAATACAACTTAAAATAACAAAACGGCAGCTTCCACCGACTTCGAAACCTACAATGATTCACGCGAGAAATGCAGAAAAAAAGTCGTAACAAATCTCACGCTCAATCCCGCTGCGCCGGCGATCCCCCACGATCGCTCTCATCCTGTGCCTCAGTAATCTAAGCTGAGCGCATCCGTGCAGCACGAAGAATCCGGTGGCGGTGTCGATGCCGACGATGGGCACGATGCCGACGAAGCCGGCCGGCACCTGCAGCGCCCACCACAGCCTGAACCGGTAGTCGTCCTCGTGCAGGACACCGGCCGAGTACGGCAGCGATTTACCGGCGACGAGGGTGCCGTTCGCGTCGTAATCGAAGCGCATAAAGGCCGGTGCCACCAGCAGGCTCAGCAGCGCGAAGAGGACGTTCAACGCGAAGCCCCAGGTTATGCACAGGCCACGGAGGGCGTAGGGCCGCACGATTTTTAGATCCTCCGCGGTACGCACTTGGTCCCATAGTCGGGTCATGCGGCGAGATATTTGGAACATGGATGCTCGGCAAGGCAGGAGGGCTATTACTGCCGGTTGATTGCGGGTGTGATGGAGAGGATTTAAATTAATTGTTATTTATTTTGTATCTTTGTGGTTGCTTGATTGTTTTTATAGTATACTTCGACAATTCAAATTGGACAACATTTAGATTTTTATTCGGAAGTTCAGAAAATTTAAGTAACAAAAAGTTTTATGAATAGTTATATAATGAAAAACATAAAAAGTTGAAATTTCTGTTCAATAATTTATGTTAACAATGAAAATAAGAATCATAATATAAAGTGTTTACGGAAAAATGCATGCTTTTCTTCGATTACGTGTGTTTTTTAATCACTTACCTTTTATAGCTCCCACTAATATCTCTAACGATTCTCCGATAATATTAACTTTTTCCTCTGCCTCGATTTCAACTTTTCCAGCAGCGATGGTATAGATACCAGGAAAAACCAAAAAGCTGCTGGAACTGAGCGTTAACACTATCAATAAAAATTCGACGAAAAACGGCCTGTTCTCCTTCGGTAGAACCCCGCAAAATTCGAGCATCCACCGATTGAACCAGAAATAACGCAAAAACCAATTTTGCCGCTTCTCTTCTGGACTCATAATTTTGGGAACAAAGAAGGTGACTTGCGTTTATGAAGAGCGACCAGAAGAAGAATTGTATAAAAGTTTCGGTCTTCTGTCGTGTAATTGGTTGTACTTTTTATCGATTCATAAAAAGCGTAATTGCTATAATAATCGTCGAAATTGCAGAAATTAAGTTACATGAGGAATCTTTAATAAAATGTGCAGACGGTCGAGTAAATTTAGTCTGTAGTTACTTTTTATTATACTTAATGATAAAATGGTAGCAAGAATAAATGCATCCAATTATATTATGTGCATTATACTTCGAGAACTGTAATTTGCTACGTCTTCGAATCTTTTTCTTGTCGTAAGTTCGTATTATACTTCTCTTTTATTTGCTTATATTCAAAGATTTTATAGTGTCGTTCAAAATAAAAATTTCTTAAAAAATTCCAGGCGTTACTGACAAACTGAATTTAATTTAGCATTCAAGGTAACGTAAAGGATAACATAATATATAGATATTATTTTAGATTTATGTCTAGTGAGAATTTTTTTCCGCAACAAAACCATCGCGCTACAATCATTTATTCGACCTTTTGCTGTCAATTAGCAATTAATAGTCAGTTAATTATTTATTGAAATATGACTCTTCTGGCGATGAATTACATTTCTTAATATAAAGCACTTGCACAAGTACTTTCGCTATAAAAAACTGTTTCCCTTTTAAGCCACACCTAATAAACGCTTTCTATCACATTATTTTTAAATTTTATCGCAAAAATAAGTTTCAAATTATATCATTACATTCAAATTATATTATAGATTATAATTTGAATTATATCTAACTAATTTTGAAGTTGAGCATAAACATTTTACATATTTATCAATATATACGGCGCACTATAATATATATATATATATTAAGCTTTGTAATAAAAATATTAATAATTAAAAATATATTTGCAATAGTTTTTATTTTTAGAGAGTAAATGTAAATCTTTAAAATTTTAAGTTTATTTCTATGTACTGCGATCACCATGGTACTTAGTTAAATCTTGGCAAATTCTGCCTATTTATTGAAAACTTTTGTTTAAAGTATCATTAAAATTTTGCTAAATTCTGCCAAGCACCATAAGTAAATTTTACTTATACTTATTCAATTTTGCTTATATGAACTTTTTAAATCAATTCGGTTAAAAAAGAATTCATTTTAAATAATTCTGCTGTTTGGAATTTGGGTCTATTTGGTAAATTTAAGTAATTTTTATAATATATTATCCACTAGCGTGTATAATAACTTTTTTAATTTTAACTTTTATTTAGGAAAAATTAAAAATTTTACCTACTTTTATTTCTTAGTTTCTAACTTTACTTTTTTAACAAATTTTTCATTCATACTTACATTTAAGTCTTATATTACCGATGGTAATTAATTTTAATACCGGTCCTACCTATATAGAATACATTGTAACATGTAACTTGCATGTTGCATACATACCTATGTACGATCATGTCATCACGTGTTCAAAAGATCGAACAGCTAAAAATTAGTTAGATTAGGTTAGGTTTCACGTTTTGTTATGATTTTATATCATCAGTTATCACATGCCTTCGAGCATGCAGATGCAAGTAATCAGCCTTCGTTTGAATGTTAAAAAACTTTAATTAGATTTATTGACAACTATTTTAATATGCATCAAGCTTTAATTCATTTCCTTATTATTTAAGTTTTGATAAAAGTAACAATAAAAAGATTCATTATGAAAAAAGTTAATCGTAACTTATTAAAACTCTGGAACTCTAAAAGATATTTTGCTCAAGATGCTGTAAGTACTTAAAAAATTGTATTATAAAAAAATCTTTTGATTTCAATAAGAAAACATTTTTTATGTTTTGTAGATTCAAAAGAAAGTCATTCCAATGGTTGATTCAGAAATTAATTTACCTAAACCTGAATATAATGTAGAATTTATTTGTAACCCATTAAATCGTGATTTGATTGCAAGGAATATTATTAAGAGAAAAAGTGCAGGAAATATAGACAAAGTTCTAGAATTGCATCAAAATCTACATTCTAGAGAAGAATTTATGAAAGAGATAAGCAAAATTCCAAATTTAACAGAACCTAAAGTACTTGAATATCTAGATGATGAACCTTCCATTCTACGGGTGAATGGAGATTTACCTAAATATGAATTTAAACCTCAAGAATTTTCCCAACTAGTCTCAAAATTAAAAATGTTAAGAACTGATCGCTTAGGACCAGTGACTGGATCAAGAAGTTATATTCTTCTAGGTGATTTGGCAGAGTTAGAACAAGCTCTAGTTGCCTATACAGTGAAAGAATTATTAAAACAGAATTTTCAGTTAATTTCTGTACCAGATATTTTACCATCACAAGTTATAGAAAGGTGTGGATTAATAAGCGATGGAGAGAGAAGACTAGTTTATGAAGTTGAATCTTTGTATGGAAATGATTTAAGTCTTTCTGGTACCGCAGAAATGGCTTTAGCTTATAAATTATCTAATAAGATTTTTTCACATGATGAATTACCTCTAAAACTTGCTGCTGTAAGCAGATGCTACAGAGCTGAAGTTTCTAATTTAGCAGAAGAAAGAGGAATTTATAGGTAATACTTTTTAAAACTACAGGTCACAAATACCTGGTATTCAATTACTGATTTTAAAATATGCTTTTTAAAAATTTTATAATTCAGTCTTAATAACTAATGGTGTTTTTATATTAACGTACATCCTAATTTTTATATTTTTAAAATTTATGTTTCCAGATTAAAAAATTTATTAATTTAATTGTTTGAATTTTATAATTCACATACAAATTATGTAATATTGATAAACTGATTGTGATGAATCATTTTTACAAAAATAATAATTGAGTGTCTGTACATCTAATAGCAAATCATGATGTTCATGCTTAACTGTAAAAGTTTATTTTAAGATTGAAATTGTGAAACGTAATAGTTTTACGTTATTGTGATGTAAAGATACAATTTTTACAGTTATATCTAAAAAAAAAATCGTGCAAGAACTTAATTTAACGGATACCGCTATTTAAAAAAAAAAAATTTTTTTGTCGATTAAAAAATGTTTTGTTTAAAATTTGTTAAAAACTTTACTCTTATTAAATACAAATTCATTATTTTTTAGAGTTCATCAATTTACCAAAGTAGAAATGTTTATTTGTTCTCCTGAGAATAAATCCGTCGAAATTATGGATGAGATTGTAGCCGTACAAGAAAAGTTATTTAGTCAATTAGACTTGCATTTTAAAGTACTTGATATGCCCCCAAATGAATTAGGGTCTCCGGCTTATAGGTAAAGATTCCCTTTAGATTATATTAATAAATTATTATTCGTTCTTTTTTAAATAAAATCTAGTTAACTTATATAAGCTTTACTTTTAATTACTTTTAGGAAAATTGACATTGAAGCTTGGATGCCTGGAAGAAAACAATTTGGAGAACTATCTAGTTGCAGTAACTGTACAGACTATCAAGCGCGTAGATTAAATATAAAATATAAAAATGAAACTGGCGAAGTTATGCATGCACATACTTTGAATGGAACTGCTTGCGCGGTGCCGCGTATGTTAATTGCCATTTGTGAAACGCATCAACTTGATAACGGTAACGTAACAGTACCAAAAGTATTGGTACCTTTTATGAATGGAAAGAAAATTATGGAAACCCAGAATTTGCCCAGTATGAAAGTATTTAGGCAGAAGCCCACTCCAAAAGAAAACAAAAAAATGAGACAAACAGAAATGTTAAATAGTAATGTAAAATAATTGTGAATAAAATTATTTAAAAAACATTTTCACGATTTCATTAACTTGTAAAATCTCTGTAGCTTTCCAGATAATTTAAATTAATCAAATAAAACTATTAAATATAATTTAAAAAGAAAATCAAAGGTTTTGAAAATAGAAATAACGATAAATATCAAACATCACCTGACAGTATATTTTTATAAACTGATACAATTATTATACAAATTAAGTAAGGGATCTGAAAAGTGTACGTACACAGGTATAGTTTGTTTCGTCGTTATTCTGTATACACTTCATAGTGGAGTTATAAAAATCGTAACACAAAATATTTTTCTTAACGTAATACAATTCAGAAACATTGCAAATTTACAATTCATCTTTCACGCTAGCATTATCATAACCCTCTATCATCAATGATTCGCAATTTTATTTATTTATTATCGTCTTAAAAAAACAGATGCTTGATCAAATTGGGAACTAATTACGTTCCATTATCGTTCCATTCAGAAGTCACAAGTAGTATCCTTAGTATCCTTAGTACAGAGGGTTCCAAGCTTCTTCCAAAAAAGGTTTTGCAATTTTTGGACAGAATACTGGAGATTACTTTGTCCTGGCAATGTTGCTTGAATTTATGCTAAAAAATTTTAACGATTTGAGTAAAACCACTTTGTTTTTACTTTCATAGTGAATTGAAATGGATAAAAATTTAATGTAAAGGTCATTTTAAATAAAAGGCAATTAATATAAAAGAGTTAAATTTTATACAAAGGAGTTAATTTTGTTACTGAATATTGAAAAAAAAATTAAAATGTATAATATATAAAAATTTGAAATTTATTAAATTGCACAATCAAGAAGAAAAGGTATAAAATTTTACATAGTGATAAAACTTTAAATACTTTAAATTTATTAGTCCTCGTCCTCTCCAGATTCAGACTCTTCCTCTGCATTTTGCAGCCATTCAATGAATTTCTTCATGTGGTCTAAAAACAGCATTTTGCCTTTGACTGAATGACCGTCTTTGTACCACCTCAAAATCACTTCTTCAGATACTACGTCCGCTATAACAGAACAATTTATAATATTAGTATTCGATTTAACACTTATTTTCATAATTTTATTCTTAAGTGTTTTAGTGATTAAAATTTATTATTTTGTTTTGTTAAAATCTTTAACTTTAATGACATTATGCAAAGATAGAAAGAGTATTAAGATACTTACTTTTGTAGAAGAGTAAAACTATTTTTTGGAAGACTTTCATAAAGTTCATATTCTCATAACAGAATTCTTGAACCTTTAGAATCAGAGCAAGCTCGGATTTGGCAGTAGTAGTGAAGGCGCCAAACAGTGGTGTATAAACTTTTAAATGTTTCAGTGCTTGTTCGGCGACTAATTCTTCTTTTTTGTTCCATTCGGCTTGACCCATTACCACATTCCAGATCTATAAAAATTTTGGATTAATGCATTTTTTTTATAGATAACAAACTAATTTAAACTATTGTAATTTAATAATTCTAGTCATAAATAAGATTTTAAAAGTAAATTAATTACCAGTCCAATAACATCATGTTCAGGAATATTGCATCGTTGAGCCATTTCTTTGAGATCGCTTACAATATCTTTAATGAGCTTACTATCGGCCAAATCGTCTAAGAGTAATTGCTGGAGGTCACGTTTGGCTTCTTGGCTTGCTTGGGCTTTATGGAGTTTTACAATATCGGCCAGGTCATGAGACTCAAAAACTGTTCTAAAATATTCATCTGTCCTTTTATTCGGGGGTACAAATTCCATAAGCCTGTCAAAATAAATATTTATTTAGATAAAATATAATCAAATATCACCAGTTATTTTACAATACTAGATCTAATAATATATTGGACTAATTTAATTTGAACTTTATATTACCTTCCTTCAATACCTCCTCGTTTTAAAGCAGTCATCAGACTAGGAAGGCCTTTCTCTGATTTCCACGTAACAAATACTTCAAGAAGGAAATCTAGAGCAAGATTATCCTTTACAAGGTGCTCATTAATCAAGACAGAAAGCACAGTTGGTGGTACAGCTCCATTGGAAATCCAAAGAGCAGTCATTCTTGCTAGTTTAATTCTTTCTGCTGGAGAGAATCCTTTCATAAAAACTAGCACCTTTTTCATTTCCTCTTCAAACATCTTCTCCAAGTATTTGTATCGTCTAGTGAGCTTGATGAAAACCTAATAAAAGTGATTAAATAAGTATTCTTTCTAATTTATTCTTATTAGAGTTAGAAAGCTTCCAAAGTATTCATCTATTGCAGTTATATAAATACATAAAATCTAGTTTATGTAAGTATCTTATAATTAGATAGTCAAGGTGCAACTTTAACAAGTTATAATAAAAATAATTTAGTTCTATCAAGAGTAAATTAAAAAAATATGTAAAATACTTAGAACTTGTTTTACCAATTAAAATAAATAATATATTATTGAAATATAATATACTTGTAAGTATAATGATATACCATTAATATTATAAAAATTACTACAATTACATTTTTATACAATTAATTAATGATACAATATAATTTAATGTAGTTCACTTGTACATGATACATTACTCTTTCTGTACTTCATTAGGATATCCATAATTTACCTGCTCAAAGTTCCGCATGGACTCCATGTCTTCAGGCTGTTCGAAAACGCATGCTGATGTTTTAACTGGCTTGTCTCCATCTTGTGCAATAGATCCCCCAGGGACCAAAAGACCACCAGCTATTAAAATATCAAAGAGAACTTCGCCGTAACGACGATAATCCAACTTAGAACCAGCGGTATCCAAATACTTCGAGATAGCTTCTAGGTCGTTACCAGCTTTCTCAAGACCTGATATAACAGCATCGCGAAATCCAGTTGGATCATATTTTTCTTTTTCATCTATAAGACATAAAACAACAAGTTATACAATGATTGATAAACCATTCAATCAGTAAAATTAATTACTTTGAAACTCATTGCACATTACATTTACATTTTTTCCATATTTTTTGAATATTTGAAATTTCTTACAAACAAGAACAGCTCATAAATTGACTAACTTTTTAGAAAATATTTCAATGCATTTAACAACAATAAGTTATTCATAAAAAATTAATTCAAAACAAATATCCCAAAAAAATAGAGATTGTAGTTTTCAAAGTAGTGCAAATTACCATCATGTGATTCAAAGCTGTGAAAGAGGAAAAAAAATCGGCACCTTCTTATAAAGCCAACTCACCTCTTTTTCTGGTCTTGATGCGTTGACCTGACAACACTGGCTTTTCTATTTTTTGACTCATACAATTTCCCTCTGTAAAAATATCAAATGTGTAAAAAAAGTGCGCTACCAGTCTTACTCTAAAAAAAAAAAAAAGTCCACGTATCCACGTAAAAAAAAGACGAAAACTAAAACGAGCACGAGGACGTTTCGTCCTTCAAGCCTACTCGGAAACGCGTCTGTCCCGCGATGACGCTGCTGCTAAGCCTCGAAGAGCCAGTTAAATTAAAAAAAAAAAGTCAAACTCACGTTAAACTTGGAGTAGAGAGACTAAAATTTCGTCGGTTTCAGTTTTGTCGTGAAAAATGCCTGCGGAAATTCGTCGCTGAACGAGAGGTTAAGGTCGAACACTGGCGCGCGCGGGGAGAGAGCGAGCGAGGCCACGATGGCCGATAAGCGGACAGATGCGAGGCGCGCGCAGACTAGACGAAGAGACAGGTATTTTTCAGGTCTAAAGTGAGAGGAAGACGGCAGACGCGGAAATAGAGAGAACGTGGACGCGCAAAACGTGAACTTTGTGCACTCGGTACTTACTTTATCACACGTACGACCCGAAGAAACCACTCCCTCTGAATTCCGTGCGTGCTACGGCTCTACTACTGCTTGCTACTGGCGGCTTTGCTTTAGTGTTGTGTGTTCTCCGCCGATGTTGTTCGGTACGGTGTGCGACGGCGACTCTCCTCTCGAACGTCTCTCTTTAGTGCTGCTTTCCCTCTCTCGCTTTCTCGTCAATCGTCACACTCTCGTGCGCATCACACGCGCGCACACACAAGCAAGCTTTGTCAGGAGTACGTGCGAGAGCCGAAAAAGGGGGACGTGATTCTAGTGTATACTCTCTCGCTCTCTCTTTCACCGTTCCGTTCGTCTCCCACGCTTCAAAATCTCTACGCCAGTCCGTCCTCTTTCTCTCTCCTTCCTCGGGGACAGACAAAGCAGATTTACGCTACAAGAAATTTTTGTACAAGCGTCCTTCGAAAAAGGGAAACGGTTTAGAAAGTTTGGGGGTGGAAAAGCATCAAGGGTGTACAAAATTGCACCTGCGGAGGCGGCTCTGTATTGTTGCACGCTCCGTCTATGCAAAGAATCAGCTGTCGGATTGGTCGAAACTACCTGACTAACCAATCCCGAAGCCGTTTCTAGTGGAACGAAACTATAAACGCGTATGAATAATCAGGCCGAATTTGATGAACAAATAAGTTTTTACGTGAACCAGTAAACAAACTCTGTAGAGAGAATTTTTATTAAAAAATGGGGTAGTATTTTTTTCGTATTTTTGAAGTTGATATAAAAGCGAAAGATTGTCAACGTGCCACTTGAATTTTCAAATTCTAATGCCTCAAAGAAGTTACAAAGTTGTTCTTTCTTAGGCTAATTCTACTAATTCAGTTTTTGCAGACACGTTGACAATACGTTTATTTCTGAGTTCTGTAAATTATATATATAGATAAAAAAAAAAAGAGAGCATCGAACTCTTGAATGTTTCATATTACAGGTATAGATAGCGCTACCATCAGCTTCTGATAATTTACGGCGTTAGCAGTCACTGCTGTCAGATTGGTAATGTTATTTGCAATACGTTAGACCTTGACGAATTTTTTTTACTCAATAATAGTGATCCCACGCATTTTTACTTTAAATATGACAATGAACCTCAAATTAAATTTTCCAATATAGACCTAACATTTGCTTCTTTAAAAATTGCCATATCTGCTAATTGGACTGTTTTAGATGACTCTTGGGGTAGTGACCACTATCCAATTATGATTGAATTAAATGTACAACCGGAATTTTTATATAAAAAGAGTTCTAAGAGTTCTAAGTACAATCTTAAAAAATTTAATTGGGAAAAATTTCAGTCAGAACTACTGGCTAATAAAAATAAGTTTTTAAACTTAGATTTTACCAATGCCAATTGTTCTAATAGATATGAATTCTTCATTGAAATCTTGGATCATTGCATTCTTAATTCATGCTCAAAGGGTAACAATTTAAATTCCACTCTGAATAGTAATCCATCTCTTAAAAACTATAAAAAGAAAAAAAAGAAAATTTGGTGGAACGATGAGTGTAGTAGGGTTGTCCGATGTAGGAAAGCCTTGCTTAAATCGCTTAAGTACAGATGTAGTCTTGAATCTATAATTGAATTTAAGAAAACTTCGGCTCAAACCACAGCTATTCTCAAAAAAACGAAAAGAGAAGCATTTCATAATTTCGCAGAATCTATTGCCACAAATGAACCTTTAACTAAAATTTGGAATAAAATCAAAATTTTCAAAAACGGATGTGAAAAATCCACTTCATCTATTGGTAATGGTTTGTTCCAAAAAAATGCAAAAAATTGTCTGCTAGATCTATGTTCTCCTAAGGATAAGAAATTTAGTGTGTTTGATATTAAATCTAAAACGTTCTCTCATCAATATGACGAATTTTTTCTAAACCCCTTTTCATACTCAGAGATGGACTGCGCACTCTACTCCTTTAAAAGCGCTTCTTCTCCAGGGCCTGACAAAATTAATTACCAAATCCTTAAAGAGTTGCCAGAATTTTATAAAAGAATATTAATTGATATATATAACGATTTTTTGTTGGAAGGAAAATGTCCTACTATTTGGTGTGAATATCTTATCACTTTTATCCCTAAGCACAATAGTAGTAAAGCACGACCAATTGCTCTTGCATCTTGTCTGCTTAAACTATTTGAATAAATGTTAAATTTTAGAACCATATGGTTCTTGGAAAGTAATAATTTATTACCTAATTGCCAATTTGGTTTTAGGAAAAATAAAACTTGTGCTGACAACCTTACTATACTCACGAATGATATCCAGCAAGCTTTTTATAAAAAAGAGAATGTGATTGCTCTCTTCTTGGACATTAAGGGAGCTTTTGACAACGTAATTCCCGATTTAATGTTAAAAGATTTATATGAATTGGGTTTTCCCCTAGAATATTTACAATTTTACAAAAACTTAATTTATAGAAGGAATTTAATTCCCATTAATATTAAAAATGATAACAATAATTCATTTATTGCAGATAAGGGACTGCCCCAGGGGTCCGGTTCCAGTCCAACACTTTTTTCTATCTATACTAGTTTTATTCCCAATATTATTGAAAAATATCCTAAAGTCAAGGTTTTGATGTTTGCAGATGATATTGTCCTTTATTCGGATAGTGGTCCAAACTTGCAAAACTCCCTGACCATTCTTGAAAATTGCGCCAATGAGCTTTATCATAGTTTATCGAAAAAAAATCTTTTACTTGCTCCGGAAAAATGTTGCCTAATTAATTTTAGTAATAATAGTCGAAAATCTAGCAAAATTGAAATTAAAATTAATAATACTAAAATTTATTCAACCAAAACAACCAGATTTTTGGGAATGATCCTTGATAATAATTTATCTTGGTTGCCACACATTAAAGATGTTAGATATAGATGCATTTTTCCCTTAATGATTTTGAAATCATTAAGAGGTGTCTGGTGGGGTGCAGACCCAAACATATTACTTACTTTGTACAAATCTATAATAAGATCTAGAATTGAATATTGCGGATATCTTATTTCACCCAGGAACTCTAATTACTTGAACATTCTCCAAAAAATTCAAAACTCTGCAATCAGAATTTCTTTAGGTTACAGAAATTCGACCCCAATCACAGTTTTAACAGCTGAGTCTAAAATTGAATTGATCAAATACAGATTTGAATATTTAGGATATAAGTATTTACTTAAGAATTTATCTATAGAACCTAATAGGGTAATTAACAGTATTGCTAACACTCATTACTTATCAGATCACCCGTTGTTTGAAAATAATTATTGTAAATCTACTATTTTAAACTGTTATGATAATGTCTGGTTTAGAGAGGGTATTATTTGTAAATCCGACAAATATTTTAAATATACATCTAATTATAAAACTATGTTTATGAAAACTCAAAGTAATCTTAGCACTGGTATTAAAATACAGAAATCTGCGGATCCTGTAAGTATGTTCAATGATGAATTTGCCTGTGATAATAGTATAGACATATATACGGATGGATCTAAAATTGACAATAGTCAGCAATCACATGTGGGCTTTGCATATTGGTCGGATGATATTCGCTTTAGAGAAGCCTACAAATTGCCTACGGTTGCCTCAGTTTACACCGCCGAGTGCTTCGCTCTTTTATTTGCTCTTGGCAGGATTATTAGTCTGGAAGAAAAATCTTCCGATCAAAATCATTATAGTCTTTACAGGATATTTTCTGATTCTCAGAGTTTAGTTAATTCATTGGTTCAAATAAAAGGTCTAGGCATCGAATCTCATTTAATTGTTCAAATTAAACAGAAACTTTTTATTGCTGACATGCTTAATATTAACATTAACATTTTTTGGATACCAGCTCATCTTGGTATTCCTGGAAATGAAAAAGCTGATCAGGAAGCTAAAAACGCAGCCTTAAATGGAATTTTAGCAAATATTGATATTCCTCATTCGGACTTGTTTCCAGTATATAAGTCAATATGTAATAAAAGTAATCAAGATGAAATATGTAAAAATAGTGAAAATGCGGGCTCTTTTTATTTTGTAAATTTTTATAATAATTGTAAATATCCATGGTTTCATAATCTTAATCTAAAAAGAAAAAGTATTGTTAATATTAATAGACTTAGGAGTAACCATACCTCTTTAAGTTCCTCGCTTTACAAATTTAATATTGTAGCTTCTAATCTTTGTAAATGTGGTAAGGACCAAGAAACTGCAGATCATATATTCTGGATCTGCGAACTTTACCAAAGAGAAAGAAGAACTCTTACTGCTAAATTGCACAAATGTAAAATTGTTGGCCCTTACTCCATCTACTCTCTTTTGTCAAACTTAAACTACAGAGTTGTTGCTGCTATTAGTTCTTTTATTGACAAGACAAATATTAATATATAAAAAGAAAAAAGAAATAAATACTGTTTTTGACCACTCTTATGTATTACTTATGTACTAATTATAAACTATTCTTTGTTATAAATAACTTAATGTGATATTAGTTTTAATATATTTATCTAACTAAGACAATATGTATAACACTCCAATACTTAAAATATTTAAAATATTTATGTTAGTTTAATTTCAAATTTTGTAACTTTCTCAAATGTAAAATACTATATGACTGTATGTATGTAAAATACGTATTGTGACTTGGCTTATGTATGTATTTATCTCTAGCCAATAAAAATTTACTTAAACTAAATTTACGGCGTTGGTGATTGGCGAATTCCGCTGTAATGTGCTATCTAAATGTAACTATTGTTGCTGGTCATTTACTCCTTATGGAACATATCTTCCAGCAATGAAATCACTAATCATCTCTACCATTATTCTCCGTTTAAGTAAGATTTTATTGGCTTCTATAAGTATAATACAGCCATCCATTATTCTCCTTTAGTTTTAGTTTAACTGAGTTTTATTGGCTAAAATAATACATATATACAGCCATATGCGTATGATACCATTATTCTCCTTTTAGATAACTATGGTGTCTCCCTCTAACATCCTAAGGTTACTCTCTGATCCGACAGTATCTGGCCACAGATCTCGGGGCTACTTCTCCCCCACCCCCATTCCAACTTCTTCGTCATCCCCTGAAGGATGAGGAGAGGGCTGAGTTACGCCTCGAATATTTCTCTTCTGTTTGAGATATACATATGTCAATGAGCCTAGATTCCATAATCGATTTGAACCCTACCGCGCTTGCTCTTCGCACTTCGACGCCGACTGCTGGTGGCCGTATAGAGTCTCCCTCTTGTGTCAATTTTACATAAAAGAAAAAAGAACAATTACTGCACTACTTTACTCTATGGCTATGCTTTTAGCGCAGCAGCTTTATTAAGACATCATCAGATTCATTTTTTAACATTTCTTTTCCTTGAATTTTCACTGTTAAGTGTATCTAACTTTTTGGAGTGCATTTTCGCACACCACGTCCAAGTGTCAGGATGGCCGAGCGGTCTAAGGCGCCAGACTCAAGGTTTGAATCCTTCTCGATAAAATATCGAGTATCTGGGCATTCTGGTCCTCTCTGAGGGCGTGGGTTCGAATCCCACTTCTGACAAATTTTTTTGCTGCTTTTTACTCTGTCTTAGTAAAAAGTTTCTATATATGGCCGCTATATTTATATTTTTTGTAGTTTACGCATTTTATTAAGCAAGGTGATACGTAAGGTGAGACTATTTATGAAAGAGACACAGTTCGCAGAGTAGATGAAAACAAAATTAAACACATTTTAACGCGATTCGGTTGAATAATAATAATAATAATTATAATTAAGACTATATATAGTTAAAATTAATAATTAAAATTTTATGTAATAAACGATCACGTTCTATAGAAATAAGATGAGGCGGTATTAGCTGTAGCGGCACAACAAATGAGAACGTAAACTTATAGAAATCGTGACCTTCAACGTGAAAGGATTTTAACAGACTGTAGTTTGAAATAATCTTTGATCCGTCGTCTATTAACTTATGAATTTGGAAATAAAAAAATTTAAATCCAAAAATTTTCTAAAATTAACAAATCTTTACTTAAATTAAGTGACTAAAAGTTTTTAATTATACAAAAAAAAATGTTCCAAATTTTAAAGTTGATAGCTACGAATTTCGTAGACATTTTTTTATTATTATGTTGAAAATATAATTAATTAGTGTTAGCTTCATATTTAACAATGATATGTTAATAATTGACTAAAGTCTTTTGTTAAGTAACATTTTAATAATTATTTTGTCGGCTTAAATAACATAGTAAACATATTATTATTTTTTATTTTATTATATTTTATTTCGAGTAATTTAAAATTTGTAAGTACCTTTCTTGTATGTACCAAGAAAACTGAATCAAATAATTTCAATAATTCAGTTTCATAAAACTGCTTTCTGCACTCTCTCATAAGTTATATCTTATATTAACAATCTCGTTTTATAATAATATATTCGATAAAATACATTTAATGATTCTAGAATTTTTTAAAAGGTCTAGAAAATAAAAAAAAATAAAATAAATTAATGTTTTTAATAGAATTAATATATTCTTTTATTATTCTATTAAAAAAAAGGCACAAAAACGTTCCATATTATACGCAACTTAGTCACCTGTCTCGAAACTATTCCAAAGCTTGTTGAATTCCTTGTATTTACCAAATTGTCACAAATATTTCCATTGTAATATTTTCGAACCGCGATCAAGGTCTGATTTTCACCCGAATTGCCTAAGTTAAATAATGAATGTCAGAATGGCCAAGTGGTCTAAGGCGCCAGACTCAAGGTTTAATTTCCTTCTTGATAAATTAGAATTATTAAGTTTCTTCTGCTAGAATTAAGTTTCTTCTGCTGGGTATTCTGGTCCTCTCTGAGGGCGTGGGTTCAAAGCCCACTTCTGACAAAAATGTTTACCAATTTATTTTGGAATAACGTAAACGTTATTCCAAAATAATAAATATAAATATTACAAATGTAAATGGAGCTCGCGTCAGGGCCTGGTAAGGCACTTCAAGGGCCTTAGGAGGACCTTATCCGCGCCTTATTATTTGCCTTCTAGGCAGGATATAAACAATAAAATAGAGTTTATTTAAACTCACAATCCCATCATATTTGGATTTTGATTAAAAAAATTAAAACTTAATAACGTTATTTACAAATTCTATGTAAAGAAATATTTTACGTTTTTATTTATGTAAATGTAAATATCATACTTAGTTTTTAAGTAATTATTCAGGCAATATGATTTTCCTACATATGGGATTACATAATATATCTAATAAAATATAATGTATATTTTGGAAATGAGTAAATAAATACATATAAAAAATAAAAAATAAGCAGGAATTTACATTACCGACAACTCTTACATAATATCTGATGAAAAAATAATAATTTTACGTTTGATTACAACGGTTATTATTAATGAAGTATACGTTCAATATTTTTTAAAATTAACTCAAACAAATTTAACAAATAATCAAACTACTGCTTTTAAGTGTAAATGTGCAACACACTCCCATATCCCGTATGGTCTAGTGGCTAGGATACCTGGCTTTCACCCAGGAGGCTCGGGTTCGATTCCCGGTACGGGAAATTTTTTTGAATTTTTTTTTCTTATGTATATTAGTTTATTAACAAATATACACAATATAATGCTTGCCTCTGAAATTATTAATTTTTTTTTCTATTAAATACTACTAAATAATAATATATCCCGAGTAGAAATGCGACAAGACGCGTCGGATGTTATATGCAGACCGGGCCAGACACGCAACGTACGGCACACAGTGTACTATTGTTGACGAACTTTTCTCTAAATCAAATATCTCGAGAACGGATAGAGCTTTTGCAAAAAATCAAACACAATTTTAAAGGTCATTGAATTGTCAATATAGAAAAAATAGACTAAAACACTACAAAATATTTTTAAGTAATAAAAAATACTTCTAAGTGTACCATTTTTCCTTTTTTTTTAAACTTCTTCCCATTACTAAAAAAAAAAAATTTTTAACTTCATAAAACTTATTTCTTATAGATTTTAGACTGCCAAAATTAAATACGCCAAAAGAAATTATCAATTTCGAGATAATTTTCATAAAAAATGCAAAAAATGTTGCGTATTAAAAAACATGTTAAAAAACAGATTTTGAAGGTCTTCGTCTGTACTAAGGTATAGAACTTTTTAATTATATTAATTTTTCACGAATTTGCTGGAGGCCAAAGTAACACTTAAACATTATCTCTATTAATACAACTTCAAGCTAATGGCCAAGTTAAGACAGTACACTTAATAAATAATTACAAGACACTTTTTCAAATACACCGAAAAAGCTTTAAAATGAGCTAAATTGAATCCTATTCCAATGTATAGTTCCTGATATATTAAACTTATGGTAAAGGTTTAAGATCTAGGTTATTATTTATGGGAACAATATATAGTTTTATATTATCAAAAGTAATCATATATATGTAAAATATTGTAATAACACTGCAATGCTAGATTACTGGAAAAGATCAACATCTTCTACATTTTTTATGAAAATTATGTCGGAAGTGATAACTTTTTTTTGTCGTATTTAATTTCGGCAGTCCAGAATCTATAAGAAATAAGTTTTATGAAGTTAAAAAATTTTTTTTCTTTTAGTAATGGGAAGAAGTTAAAAGAAAAGAAAAAAATGGTACACTTAGAAGCATTTTTTATTACTTCAAAATACTTTTTAATGTTTTAATCTATTTTTTTTATATTGACAATTGAATGACCTTTAAAATCGTGTTTGATTTTTTGCAAAGCTCTATCCGTTCTCGAGATATCTGATTTAGAGAAAAGTTCGTCAACAATATTACACTGTGCGCCGTTTACCGACCAAACGAATTAAAATAAATTAAGATCTCGATTATTTTATTTTGTATTTTTTATTTTAATACACGGAGAGAAACGTTTGAGTATATTTTACAAAACCTCACATAATTTTATAAAAAAACTTGAACAATTTATAATGAAATCTTAACTGTAAGATTATTTCATTAATGTTCTTTCAAAACGACATAAATATCATCACATTTCAATTGTAGATATTTTTAAAATTTAAATTAATAATGCATGGGTTGTAATATATGAAGACGACTCGAATTATCAATTACAAATTGTATATTAGCGCAGGCAGTAAGGCGTTCGGCTGTCAACCCAGAGGACCGCGGTTTGATTCCAAATATTTGTAAAATTTACTCAAAATTTCTCTCCGTGTAATTATTTTATAATATATCTAAATTAAAAGTTAATTGCAAGTGGATTTTATTAACCTAAGCCTGTGTAATTAAATAAAGCTCCTGTGATTCCTTTGTCCGTTACGTTGATTAATCTTTGAACTTCGTAAGTTAGGTATCACTCTTATATCTCCACTGAATTTAATTATAGCATAAATGAACACATCGGACTACGTGCATATTTTAAGTTTCCGACGGTAGATTTATGTGCAACCTGCAGATATGGAAAAAATACAAAATTTAGAAATTTGTCACAAAGATACCAGATACTGAAAAGGAGAGTGTACGACATTTGGGTAATGGATTTTCCTGTAACTTTGGGATATGCTTTCTAATGTTAAAATATGAAGGAAGCCGCGTCCGTTCGGCCTAACGCTCGATTTTTCAAAA
>UCOL01001310.1:0-39120 GCA_900474335.1 Ormyrus nitidulus
GGAATCCATTAAAACTGAGAAAAAGGGAGAAACATCCTATTCTATTCCATTCCTATTTCTTGTTCCATTTTTTGCCCGTCAGTGAAACGCTTTTTCCGATCATTTTAAAACATTTAATGAGCTGAATTCTGAAATTTCTATTTTTTCGGTATTTCCAAGCTTGTTATATTAGCCAGTTTAGATACCTTAAAAAGATCTAAGAACTGGAGTGAGGAAATGACGACGAGCCGAATTCACATTTTGTTTAATTTCTCACCGAGGAAAAGTTATTAACGTTTATTAGTTTAAGCTGCTTGTCCGCATTTTTATAAGTTATTCACAGCACTTGAAAACTTCTGAAACATACAGTAGATAAGTGAGAACCAAAACTGCAATGTAACAAAAAAATAAGAGAGGTTATGTTCATTCTATTAAATGCTTCAAAATGACCGGAAAAAGCGTTTCACCACAGCCTAAGAACAAGCGACTTTTCATTTTTCTTGCCTTTTCCTCGTTAAAAATAGAGTTAATCCAATTACATTTGATCTAATACACCAACCTGTAAAAATATCGAACCACGGCGTTTGAATTCTAAAGAATGGTTTTAAAAATCACTTTAATCGCCTCCTCAGCAAAATCAGCCAACGAAAGAGAAGTCAATATGAGTTCCGGTAATAAACCCAGGTTATTCCAAAAAAAAAATAAAAATAATCTCTCCCTCGATTAATTATGCAGCGGAAAATTGAGAAAGAATCCTTATCGGGGGCAGATTCCGCTTTGTTTAAATCTCGCGCTTGGCGGCTCATTGATTTCCCGGGCTACGTGACCGTGTCGGAACTCCGGGCAGGTCCGCCGCCGTCGCCGACGGAAAAATAATGTCGCAAATGCCGGGCGAATGCGGCCGCGGGGCTTTTTCCCGCGGCCGACGAGGAAAACGATACACTCGGCTCGTCGTTTCTCATTCGGCTCGGCCGGCCGCGAGAGTAAACCTAAGTGGATTAGGTAGTCAAAATAGCGGGCCGAGTTGCGATATGCCGGATGAGAGTTTGTGGGCTGGAGGATTGTTTCGGATATTTCCGGCTTGGCTGGTGATTGAAAAATTTTCGGATTAAGTGCAGAACGCACAAGCCGGCGAATGAAAATGTAAGAGGGGAGCGAGCTTTTCTGGCTGTCGTGCTCGCTTTTTTAGTGCTGGCGGTATTTTAGTTATGAGACCAGCTAATTATTGCGGTCTTTCGAGAAACGCACCTCTTAAAACTTGTATTCCATTATTTTAGTGTTTTTGTATGAATATGTGTTGCAATTTAAGAAGCTTAATTTACGCTCATTATTAAAAATAATAAAAAAACACTAAAATGCTGCAATTCTGATTAAAACGTAAATAAGGCTTTATTTGTTTTTAAGCGCTACATATAAGTAATAAAACGTTGATAGTGCAATGAAAATTTTCAATTTGTTGCAGATATTTAAAATTTACTGTACGGCACCGTAAAATAATGCTTAGCGCTGAAATCACGCGCGCGAAAGTAGTTGATAAAAATATAGCGTTAAACGCTGACTCGTTAAATAAAACTTAAAAAAGCATCATACATTTACAATACATTTATATCGTTAGTACCTTTGTGTAATCGTACGCGCTCGTTTGCATATTTCAAAAACAGCATGGACATAATTTACGGATTTTATAGTGCGCGTGATATACTTTAATGTAATCGTAAATTAACTATTTTTATACGAAATGTATAACTAATTTCTTCGTTTCGTTACGGCGTGTAAAATCTATTCGGATATCTATACGTAGGCGATTGCAATTTTAATTATATAAATTTTACTAGGAAATAAACTTTTATACCGACGCGGAAAAACAAATCCGAGGGTATAAAATTTTAATGCATCAAAAGTATAAAATCTCTCTTAAAAAAAAAAAAGATTGCAGAATCTCTAGTTTTAAAGCAGTTAAAGAAAAAGTCATTTGAACGTCCCCAAAAATAGAATAATAATCTTTTCATTAAAGAAAAATTAATATTGTTTAAACATCAACTGTTAAATAGAAAACATGTATAATTAAGTTACTTTGTCGATTACTAAGTCTTAAGAAATTCTCCCAAGTCACATTTTTATAAAAAATTTAATGGAGATCCATTACAAGCCCACATAGGAGATTACATTTGTAGAAAATCCTTTGCCTGTCCGCCGTATGTGCGCAAATACATCGCACACTTCTACATTCCTCGACCTGCATTTACATTTCAATCTAACTCGATCAAATCATAAGCCTTCATAATCACGGGTACACCGAGTACATCACGTAGCGAGGCATAATCGATTATTTACCCAAACGCAACCAGGTAGAGTCTCGAATCCGCAAATTTGCGGTGGAATCGATTCCCCCCCACCCCTCCTCCCCTATCCGCCCCTCGCGCAAAAGGCGCTCGCAGCTTTTACGGCTCTGCCCGCGTAGCTTTTTAACGCGCTTATTACTTTTCCATTAGTTGACGATTGCTTTGGCGTGTCGCGCGCGAATACAAAATTCCTTTATAAACCGCGAGCTTGCGGAGGGATCTAAAGCTCCTTTACGGCCTCCATTTCAATTAACGTCAAAAGGATATACGCGCCCGACGAAAAGCTACTATCTCTCTCTCTCTCTCTCTCTCTCTCGCGAGCCCACAATGCAGGAGGCATGATTTCCCATTGTGCCGGACCTTTGTAAGCGCCTCGCTTAGGGGCCCTTATTAAAAATAATTAATCTCGTAATTACGTGTCCTCTTCCGCTCCGCCGCCTGCCTTTATATAGGACATTAATTGCCGCTCGCGCAACGCTTTTAAATAAAAGCACACCTCGAGCGAGCCGTTAAAGTACAAAGTCCAAAAGTCCGCTTCTTTTTGCGCGGCGAATCTGCGCGAGAATGGTTGAATATCATTTTTCTGAGTGTTTGTACGACAATCGAAATGGATTTACGGCAATTTTCGCTTCGAGAGAGAGAGAGAGAGAGAGAGAAGAGCGGAACAAAAATAATTCAAAGAGACGAAGGAGTGGAAGTAGACTATCCCTCGTTAAAAAAACTGGAGAGCTTTGGAGATTCCTTTTGAAAAATGGATAAACCTCGTTTCTTCACAATTAAACTCTACCAGTAATTGTGTTTTCCTTCGCCTAGCGCCCCGCTTTCACTGCAGCACAAAAGTAAATACATAGTCAATTTATCTAAAAAATTTTCTTGATATTCAGCGCGATGTGTAATCCAATAAAAAGGCTTTAAAAAGAAGAAATATTCGATCGGCCTCTCTCTCTAGGTATTAAATTCGCGCGCTCGATCCTCAAAGCAAACACTCGTCAGATTTTTATTTATCCCCGGCTTGTATTCTTCCCCGTGGAATATCTGATTTAGAATTTCCATCGAGAGCCTCCCCCCCAATTTTTCAGCGGGGAAATATTTCTAAAGCAAACATTTTAAGAATCGGCCTCCTTCTCCCTTCGCAAATTTCATAAATATTCATGCCAGCGAACGGGCCGCTCGATAATCTCCGGCGCGCTCTAAATAAAATGAAGCCGCGCCGTAAAAAGAGCTGGCACATTAGTCCGGGCCGGCTATTACTTTGAAAATTAACCTGCGGCTGATAATCCTTTGAGATAGAGGGAGATTATATCGAGTACGTCTAATACGCACACAGAGAGGCGGAGAGATCCCTTACACATCCTCCGCGATAGCAGGGTTAAAGCGGGGAAGGCGAGAAAGCGAGAGTCATAGAGGAGCGATCATGCTCGATGGCCCTCTTAGTGATTGCATTTGCAAGTAAAACGATCCTGGCGCGGGTAGCAAAGCGACAGTTCGCCCCCGCCGAGAAAGAGAAATATGTCCCTGATTTACGGGGGCAGAGAGCCGCCGGGAGAGGAAAAGGCCGCTCAGCTCCGCCGCGGCTCGATTTCGTCCGGCTATAGCCTGCTGACGACCCGCTTTTTTTTCTCATCACGTTTGATATCGAATCGTGACGTTCATCAATTTCATGCGAGAAGCCGAACGGCTTGTTTGCCGTCGGGCTTTCCCGCCCGGCAGAAATGCTATTTCGAAATTGAGGATATCGCGAATTTTCAGGGAAATACTTTTGCGGCTTTGCTCCCCGCTATCCCCCGTTATATCGATGCGGGCGATGTCTGCGCGCGTGTGTGTTCGTGCCGAGCTTTTTTTTTACGAGGCTTCTTTAAGGCGCGACTTTGGCGGCCTTGATTTTTGAGAGGCTTTTTACTTCGATCGCTACCTGCAAATTGGAAAATTTACTGGCGCGTTTACGGCCGTTATTGCGAGGGCGCCTTACTTTTTCCAAAAATTGGAGGGATTTTACGTTTGCGATAAAATACCTTTGAATATCACCTTTTTCGGGCAGAATGATACAATTTCTTCTCGGCGAATGAATTGCTTGCGCCGAGGGCAGCTCTTGAATGACACTTTTGGGAAAACTTTTGCTAAAAAAAGCTTATTGTAATTACAGATCGCTCTCAGTATTTAGGTTTTGGGGTAAATTTCAAGGTTGTAATGCGATTACACTAAATTACTTGCACAGATTTGCAGTTAATACAAATCCGCCTTTGGAGCTTTCGAGGCTAAATGGATTTATTAATTAATCTCGTGTAATAATGTTTTAAATAATTCCTTCATCAAATTCCGTCAAAATCCATTGAATAGTTTGGCATCCGCCAACTTTTGGAGCGCCAAATTAGTTTAAAGTTTCAATCTTGCGCGTTATACCAGATGTAAATTGTTCTATTTCACTGCCTAACTAGAACTTTGTCTATTCTGCGAACATCTGGCGGATTTCAAAATGCTCGCAAAGTTGTAAATTAATTCAGAAAGAAGAATGAAAAATTTAACTCCAATTCCGAAGATGGAGTTCCGAACGCGCCCAAAGGAACTTTGATCCAACAAACGTCAATTAAAAACGTGGTTTCCGTTCGACAGCTTAGTTTTTTACCCCGCCTTTGCGAAAGAGTTTCAAAGAGCTCGGCACTTTTAATTATCTCAAAGCCTCTTTTGTTTATTCGCGCCGTCAAAGCCGCCCACGCCTCGAACGAAAACGCAGCATAATGGCATCAAAAACGTTTCAATACCCACGAATCTCCACCACCGTCGCACAACCGAGACTTGTTCTTGATTTCCAGCACGAGTTTACGGATGCGCGGAAAAAGGACGCGAACGCGTGCTCGGCGTACAGGACGAACAGCAGCGAGAGAGCGAGCTCGGTTTTCCTTTGTAACGCGCAGCGGAGGGGGGGGGGGATGGGGGGGAATCTTCAAACGTCTTTTCAAAGTATTAAACAGAATTTAATTAGAGCCCCGAGAGGCCCCGAAAAGCAGCTAAACTATATAATTATTGCTTTTGCAACGAGTGTCGGCAAGGTCTACAAAAATCAGTCGCATCTCCGAATGATAAGCGCAATATGCACTGAATTATCATAACAAAACTAGAGACGTACAATAATATGCCTTCGGGATTAAACTCCAGCCGTTCCTTAATGAAATTATCTTTCTGAAGCGTTTCGCTCTGGTAATGAAGAGCCTGCTTATGGTAACGCCGCCGACTGCATTCAAGCTCAAGTAGTTTTTTAGGGCGCAAACGAGCAGATCGATGTAAATGATCGATTGCTAGCCAGTTAAGGCTTGATGTAAGATGACTGCCCATGGGCAATTTGATTATTCTGAGGCGGTGAAACGTACCAATTAACCTAAAAACGCACTACATAATTTTATCGTCACATATTATTTGCCTGGCTACAAAATGCCATCTGTGTCGATGGAAATACTCATAAATTAAAGTAATAAAATAAAATAATGAAATAATAGCGGGCATTTCGTTATACAGTTTGGATTAGCCATGTAAACAAGGAGTCTTACTGTGCCGCTAGATGGCTCTGCATATAATGGCCATTATGAGGACTTTCAGTTCGCTTTCATGTTCAGAGATGTAAAACTCTAATAGACAAGCATTATATATTTTAATGCCTTTAATCTAAATTTAAGAATAACAATGATTTCTCATTAATGGCTGTTTGGATAGTACAAATAGTGATAGCTTTGATAAATTGATTGATAAATGGATTTGATGTATTTCTGTTCTTAACATCCATTTCAATTATAGTTATTTTCAAATGTAGCGCTGTGGTATGCACAAACCAACATTAAGTTCAAAATTCGATTGGGAAAATGTTTGATATTTATAGTTTATACACGAACACGTTTATAACCTAGTATTAATTAAGTATTATCGCACTCTGTAACATAATTTGAAATCAAAAAATGTTAAATATAATTGTAAATTTAAAAAAAAAAAAAAAAAAACTACACCCTGCTTTATTTCCAGAATTCGAGCATACTTTAACAAGTCTACAGATCTCCTCTATCCAATTAAAGTAATAAAATAAAGGCGGACATTACGCGTAACACCGTTAACAGTTACGTAAGCAATGAAAAGTCTTAGTAGGCCTGTAGATGGCCCTGCATTAGAGCGCGTGATAAATCTCGCGATTACGAGGGCTCTCAACTCCGTGGAGAGATTCCAGCGTGGCCGGTGTGCATTTGTTATGTACTCGGTAATATTCATGCTCAAACATTACGACGGCGAGGCTTCGTCAATGCCTCTAATCGGAATAATTAACAAACACGCGAATTTGTCGCGCCGCTCGCGGTGACCAATGCTTTCGCTTAACCAAGCTCTTGTAATAACCCTTAATTCGTTCGATTCGATTTTGGGGCCTGTTTAAATCCGCTGCGATGCGCTTAGCACACGTTTTGGCAACGAAAGTGGAGGCTTCCAGCAAATAAGGGAGAATATAATGCAGAGAAAGCGTCATTGTTAGAGTTATTAATTAATAAATTAGAGTTACAAACAATATGCGTAAATAAATGTTGCGCTGTTAAAGTAAAAAACTCAATTGAAAAA
The DNA here is from genome assembly GCA_900474335.1 of Ormyrus nitidulus. Lineage (NCBI taxonomy): Eukaryota > Metazoa > Arthropoda > Insecta > Hymenoptera > Ormyridae > Ormyrus > Ormyrus nitidulus. The sequence continues at coordinate 6,909 of UCOL01001310.1, forward strand.
GAAATTGCGAAATATTATAGGTTTTCTTTATTCGAAACTATGATCCAATTGCACTTCTAGATGTAGTTTGCGTTCGCAAACCCTCAAGATGAAAATCATTTATAAAACTACTTTACAGACCTTTTTTTACAGTAAAGACTTGCAGAAAGCTCCAGGAACCATAAATAAATCTTTGCTTCAACATTAATATTCTAATTACTATGTAAAAGGGATCTCTTTATATGATTCTGCAGGCAAAATTGAGTAGAGACTATTTTTTAATGTTCGTTTTTACGATGCAAAGTTTGACAAAGTCGACCTTATGTAAATAGGACTGTTGGTGAAACTTTGTATAGATGCATATGGTTTGGTTTAACAAAAGTTACTGCCCAGCATAAAAAATTGATTTGGCTTCATTAGAAATGTAGGATTATATTGACGTGGTAATCTTTTATCTCAATAAATGTTTATTATTATAAACTGATACGTTAAATGAAATAGGAAGATTTTAAATTGTTTTTCCACGAATGAGTGCAGTGTGAATCTCTCGCTCCTCTTGCTCATTATTTTGATATTCGTTGGCTTAAATATAATATGCAAAATTGCGTAATTTATGCAGATTCTGCAATAAATTTTGTAATTACAAGTATTTTCAAACTTTATTATTTTAATTACGTATTAAAATGCTTTCACACATTATTTCATTATTGTAAAATTAACATTTGAACGTATGTACATCAGCTAATATTTCGCTTTTGAAAATAATACTGCATTGCAAGATGCGACAATGATGCTTGTTACGGATATTTTCCGCTTTTCAAGGTTGATATATTTGTGCTAAAATAAGATTTTTAATTTATGAATGTTTTCTACTTCATTTTTTTTTTTTTTTTTTATTTACAGACTACCCAAGTCCTCTTTTCGAGTCTTATACGGTTCTGCATTGTTGCACTTGGATAATGGATTCCGAACCACTAGCTTTGATGTTATTAGACACTTGTAAATATAAATACAGTGGTGTCCCAATGTCATTTTCTACTTCAATTACAATGTCTCTGATTCTTCTTATACTTGTCTTAAAATTTTTATTATTCTTTAAACTTTTCAAAACATTTATAAAATAATGTTTAAGCGATCAATAATAATCACTAAACATCAATAAATCTATTAAACCTCTGAAATTTCGTTAGCATTCATAGAATGGTTACTATTAACCTAAACCTCAATATGAATTAAACTCTCTTCCTACCAAGATAAAAAGAATGGCCACATGAAAAAATTTTGATGCGTTCCACTAATCATTAAAAGCTTCAACACAGGCAACTCGTTAATTCAACGCTTCTCGCGCCAACAATTTCTTCATTATTCAAAATAATCCCCTCGAAAAAATACGACGACTCTCCGCCCTTCCCCTCAGCTACTTAATAACCAGCGAAGCATGCTCTAAAACGATAAAAGAATCCAGCGGCAGCTAAGGCCGTTTCTGCGCTTCCCGGAGGCGAGAAAAGTATAAGCGGGTCTGGCCGAAATATCGCGGCGAAAAGTGGGACGGCTCCTTAGGCGAGTGGATTTTCGCGTTTTACCATTTTCTCGAGCGCGTAAATCCGCCTTGACGCTCGACGCGTGTGCACTCGACTGCCGGCGGGGATTATATCGACGCTCTCGCTCGCGAGAATCGTCCCGAGTATAAGCGTATCTTAACGAATCGTAAGCGCGACGAGCTGCGCGCGAGGCGGAGGCTTTGTCGCGAGGGTTTACGCTTCGCGGAATATTGCGGTTTTTTCCAGCCGCGCGAGGTGTCGCGACGGATTTCAGATGTTTAAGTTGCCGCCGGGGGAGAATGGAGGCGTGAAGGGATTTAATAAGCGGGAAATATTTTTTCCTTTGGGGTAAAGTGTATTTTACTTGGAAAAAATCGCTTGAGGATCCCCCATCATCCAACCCTCCACGTCCAAATCCTCTAATATTCATGTTTTAATATCTTATTATATATCCTATCCATATATCAATATATTCGTGTCTTTTAAAGACAATATTAATTTTAATTTTACTGTTGAAACTCGTACGAGACATAACTTTTGAATTAATTAACAGTGTTTGCATTTACGGAGACAAAACGACACGTATTTTGTCTGCCAATGTATGAAAAAGATGCGATTATCTTCATTACAAATTATTATTCAGTACGTGACTTTAAATAATAAAGAATAAAATTTAAATATCTTAACGTGCCAGAATGGAACTACTTGATAAAGTTGGAGAGATTTTCAACCAACAAAATAATACCAACACACATTTAGTAAATATAGCAACAAAAAATAGCATATCCTGCAGCTGGGAACCCTTTAAATATTTTACAGATTTATATGTCGAAATTAAAATTTGTCCTATTAAAACTTTACAACGCTGTAACAGAAGATTCAAGCGAGGACTCTAAAGGATTGCAGGACCATTCAAAAAACAAATTTCCTGAATGCGAGCATCCCTTTAAAATCCGGATCACGAATTATCCTCGTAAAGGGAAAAGAAATAAATGATTCCCATCTGGTTTATTAAACCGCGGAAGCGATCGATCCTTCCTTACCCACTCTGACGGAAAGTTACAATTGAACTAGATTGCGCGATCGCGCTCAGCTCTAAACCATTAACGATTTTTCGTTATCGTCCCTCATTTATACAATCCCACCTCCCTCCGCTCATCAAGCACTCAGTTACCCAATAAACGGACCGTCTCACCTCCTGGATATCCCCTCGTACCGAAAATGCACGAAAGTCGATCCTTAAGCTGACGTCGTAACTTTGCTAAAAGCGTTCGAGTTCGTCAGTTTGCACGACGTTTCCGGTCAAAACTAAATACTGGGTTTGGAGTTTCCACGTCAGAAACTCTTTCCGTCATATATACATACTTTCTTATTAATTTTTGCGTGTTTCGAGCTTTGACTCTTCCGACTCGAGGGAGATCGAGCTCCGGAGAATTTCGCAATAACGGCCCACTCGTGGCAGTCGCCCACACTTCTCGTATAAGACTTTTAAACTCGTCTCTCCGACCCGGACACACACACATACACACACACAATCGAATTTTTCCGTTTATCGGTGGCGGCCTTTATCTTACGCACTTCTTCTAGCGGCGGCGGCACAACAAGCGTAAACTTCTTCGCGGATAACGAGTTCGCGTCGAAGGACTCGCATACTCCTAATGCTCGGGAGCATAAAGTTTGCCGAGCTCCATAAAGATATGCCGCCGTTATTACATTCCCACGGGAGGGACTGATATATTAATGTCTCTTCTTTATTGGCCGAGATCTAAGAGACAAAGCTGATATTTACGTGAAAATCTGGAAGGAACTAGATGGTAAGGGATGGTGGTTGTGTTAAAAAAGTACAGTTTTTGTATCGCTATAGTTTAGATTTCGTTCTGCAAAGAATTTTTATTAAACATTTCGAAACTTTCGCAATGCAAAATGGAGTCTCGCAATTAATCGATAGTTATAGCAGCCCCTTAAAACACCTTACGTATCATGTTCATAAAGTACCGATGCTTAGAAGAGCCACTACATCAATGCTCCTTGGGCTCCATTCAGGAAACAAAGGATGCATTTGCATGGAAATTCAGGTGGAACTGGCCAACGAGGGACAGCAGCTGCCGTCGGTTCCTCGGGATTTTAGTATCTTTTGCGAAAGGGTGAAATATAGGCGTGATGGAGAGATTGATTGATCGATGGCTGGATTTGGCGGCTGATTGATTGATTCGTTTATGTAACGACGCTCGTAACGGGAGCGCTAAGGCCCGAGGAAAAGAGAAATTAATAAAAGTTCGGCTCTAACTGTTGTTTGCATGATTTATGACGCGCAAGAGTTTCTGTTTTTATGTCCGCCGATATATTTTGCTGTTCCGGTGAAACGTCATTTTTTTTTCTTTTTTTTTTTCTGAAGGGCAATTATAATTTTTGAATTGTGAATCCAATTTTTTTGCGAGATCCACCAAGGAAACATATTTATCGCAAGCAATAATACCTTTAGGATTGTTATATAATCGGCTTCTGGATTTAAATATCGAATTTTTTATAAATATACAATATTACATCAATATAATTATCTTAATCATATGCTTAAACGTAACATGAAATTGAGGATAATCACTTGTAGTAAAATGTAAAGACTTAATAGTAAGTATAAATATAAATAAGGTAAATTTCATTTATAAAGTATAGTACGAGCTATTATGTTATTTACAGTTTTTTAATTATGTTCTTTACAGATTCAAATAAAATACATTAATTAAAGTATAATATTTTACAGTACATGTAAAAAAAAGTAGGATATATTAAACGCAGAAACGTAAATATTAATTATGCAAAGGAGTTTGCTTGCACTTAAAAAAACTAATTTTTCTTCAGTTGTAATTAAAAGGTACCCTAAACTTAAAAAAAAAAAAAAAAACTAGAGCATTTTTTCGTACGCATTTCTACCTCGCAAGTGTACTTAACAACAAACTACAAACACAATCAAAGAGCCCGGCGCGCTAAAAAAGCGCAATTAAAATTAATTTAACGTCAGTGTCGCGCAAATGCACTGGTAAGAAACGTCAATTTGGGTTATTCAGTTATTAAACGGCTCGGAGAAGGGGGAACAAGAAACGGCGCGCTTTTTACGGGCCACCTACTCATCGGAATTTGGTAACCGCAGGAGAGTCCGCCTCGCTCTACATGCAATAACTGGTCGTTTTTCAAGGTCGGCGGCCCCCGGGGAGATGGCAAAAAAGTGCCGCCGCGGCTGCGACAGCAAAACTAAGTGATGGATGCGGCTTATTTTTCTGCCGACTCACCGGAAATTAAATTCAGCCGAATATCTGTAGTGGAGGCAAAAATTAAAGTGGACCGCGCGGCTTAGCAGGAAACGGCGAGTAAGCGCTTGAATGCCGCGGTACACTTTCAATTGCAGTCATTTGAGCAGTACCTACTATATATATTTATATAAAAGATGAGTTTACATTTCGAGTATCTACGCCTGATTTTGTAAGTTTTTATAAAAATCACTGAAGGTACGTAAACAACTTAAAATAATTGGAGTCTTTAAAAAAAAAACTGATTGAATATTAGCTGTGAATAGTATATTTCTTTTTTACAGATTCCCGATAATAATTAAGCACTAGACGAGCCTTATAAAAAACGAGTTTAATATTTAATAGATAAGGAAGTAATTTTGCGGTTGAAAAACTGGTAAAATTGCTTTTCGTCAATATATCTACCAGAGGGAGTTTAATCATAGATCTTTAATTAAATGCCTTATCTATTGGAAGCACGTTTAAATCAGTAAAAACTACCACTCTAACTCGAAATCGAATTAAAACAGTTTCCCCTTTCTCTAAAACGGAACTCTTTTAAAACTGACTACAAACACGAGTCTGCCTTTTGATTTCCTCTCAACATTACTGATGCATTAATTGCGTACTTTTACCGACAGCTGCAGCGCTGACTAACGAGAGCGGAAAAAAAGAAGACCTGAGCAAATATAATACCTCTTACATACAAACACTGCTCTCTGCGACAAATAGAGATGATGAGAGAGAGGCTAAGATTCAAGAGTGCGACGCTGGATGGGGAGACTCACAGAGGGAGAAAGACGGGATCGTGAAATGGCGGGAGGGAAGCGAGCTTTTCATACTTCATGATGTGTACGCACGGCTTTGGTAAATAGAAAAAGCTCGCACGAAGGTGGTGCCCTCTACCCATTTCTGCGCATGCGCACTGTCAAACGGGTAGAGCGTTAATTTATTCGCGGTCATCAAGCACGTGGACGTACAAAAAAAAACGCTGCACGTCAGAGTTTTTCCCAAAGCTTTCACTGGCTCTCGCTTTGTGACGAATCAAAACAGTGTTTGTAAGCTTTTCTAGGAAACTGCGATTGAAATCATGTGAGTACGTTGAACTGTACTTTATTACTTAAAATTAAAAGTTAATTACTTAGAATCTTGAAATAATTGCTGCAGTGTATTTAACATTTTCGTCCCATTGAATACAGTTCCAGCTTAAATTTTGCATGCAAGCTTCCCTTTTGCGATAAAAAAAGTATCTGAAAATCGAAGCGACGTTCGGTTCCGTTTTTCCGGGCAATGTTTGAACTATCTAGATTCCATTCTGCGAAGTGAATTTTCCTATGCGATATGGAAACTCGCTTAAGATGTTTCGAGATATTTCATAAACATGTCTGCAACAGAACAGCGCAGTTTTCTTTTGTGCAGAAAGCCTTTTTTCAACCCTTCTCACCTTTTTCCCTGCCTTGTACTCTCTTACTCTTGGTAAAGTTGGTATTTGGGGTATGAAAATTTTCAAAATGAAAGGAAAGTTCGTAATTAACAAACGCTTTGTATCGCGATTTTGATCGTCGAGAAACAATTGAAAAACTTGTACCACAAAAAGATTGAATCCCGCTATAAAAGCCCCGTCGGCCCGTTTTGCGAAATTAACTGAAATTGGCCCTCGCAGCGCATAAAACACTTGCACGGCGAATTAATCCGGCGATTCCTCCGAATCACTTTTACGCGACGGAATTTACAGCGCGAAAAAAGGCCTTTGACACGAGGCGAGAGCTAAAAAAACATTCACTGCCCGGCCGGATAAAAGCTCGACGACAACAAAAAAACGAGCCCCGCTCGGCGTAACGAAAATAAAAAAAAAAAGAAGAAGAAAAACAGCACCGCACCCGTATATACGCGTATACATTGAGAGCAGCGGCAGCACACCGCAGGGCTAAATTTCAAACGGTGCAAATCTGGGGACAAGCGCGCTTTCGCTCACCTGCCAGCCAGAGGGTAGAAGAGAGAGAGAGAGAGAGAGAGAGAGAGAGAGAGAAAAGCTTGGAGGCCGAAACGTTTAGGGCTTTTACGAGGCCGTAAAACGCACTTGTCTCGTTGTCTTCTTTCAGCCGTTACAGCTTTATTGCATCGCGCCACCCCCCCAGGACAGGAATCGCCCCCCGAGTCGAGAGCGGGGTGGGGGATGTACGAGGGTCAGATCGAAGCCGCAGAGTACTGAAACTACTCCGCAAACCCCGAGCCCGGCCCGACGTATATCTGTATCTGTCTTCATCAAGGATATATAACAGCGCGTGGAGCGACGGCCTTTTTTAATTCAATTCCGAGGAGACAGAGGAGGAGGAGGCGCCTCCTCTCCACCTAAAGCGATTAGTCCGTCGACGATGTCTTTCTCTTACCGGGGCTCTCGAAAAAAATTCAATTTTCAGAGAGCGCGGCTCTTCGCTCGGGAAAATGGACGATCGGAACTGCGTTGCCAAGGTGCTCTCTCGCGGAAATGCTAACGGGTTTCTAAGCTGTTTTTAGCCAATTTTAAGGATAAACAAGGCGCCTCGTAAAATATTTCTTCGATTCGTATTATTCGTCAAGCTTTGCTAGCTGCAAAAGCGATCGCAACTAATTTTCGCGCGATTGAAAGCAAATTTCAGCTGAAACTAATGCTAATTTTGTCGAAATACAGGAAAACAGCCAGATCTTGAGCAATAACAAGGGTAACGACCGGCTATCGACTCGTTAACATTTCTAGCGCGGGGCTACATCTCACTTACGACTCGGAAGCAAACGGAGCGCGCACGGTCCTGTTAATGGTATTGCTGACCTATATGGAACGCGACCTGATGTCACGCGCAATCTCATTAGCAGCTGGAACGGTCAGCGGTACCGCGGCCGGAGAGACTCCGCCAGCTTTACGCTGCTGATTAATTTTATAATTTTGTTTATTATATCGCCGCGACGGCTGATTGGAGCCTGGATGAGCCGTTAGGATCAAGGGGATTCGTGGAATTTTCAATCGCCCGTTATTTTATATCATCGGGATTAACGCTGCGCCGGTCTCGTGTAATGCGGCGGTAAGAGATGGGGGAAATGTCATTTATTTATGTGGCATGAGAGCTTTTTCATCAGTTTTCCGCTTACGAGTCGAAAGAAATGAGCTGGTAAAGTAAATATTGCTTTAATGTGTTGATCCATTAACGCTTCGATGAATGTGTATTACTTCCTAAATAAAAGCTGCCTGCATTAATTAAAATAAATAAAAGTTCGATGCATTGATTAAAATGAATACAAGTTTATACAAATATTATGGAAAAGTGGAATTTGAGTAAAATGAAATAAAATAAATTTTTTATTACATTTTCCTGTTATGAAAAAAGTTATAGAGTTAGAAAAATGTTTGAACAAAATGCTAACGTTTGGATAACTTAATTGCTTAAGCAGATAGTTAATTAAATATGATATTCAGGAGGACTTCAGTGAAGAAATTATGTCGGTAACCAGAGTCAGCTCAACATAATTTTTGTGAAAAGAGATTAAAGTCCAGAGTATATTGCTTTAATTTGAGAGCTTGTAAAATTTAATGGCTTAATTCGTTTCGAAATTATGTGTGATTAAAGTTAATGCAAGAGGTTTCTGCGAAATTTACTGCATTAAATTTTGATAAATTTCAAGTGAATTTCGGCGACAACTTTTCTCTCGCCAAAGTTCTGATTAAATAAAGCCAGTAACTGTCTGCGACTATATAGATTAAAACATTACGATTTCGAGTTGCAGTCAAAGATTATCATAAAAACGGTATTAAAATTTAAATCCTTTTTATGAAACCGTTGCTCTTTTAATCTTTTAAATTTGATACGTAAAAAAGCTCTCAAATAATTAAATAATTTATGTTCAATTGAGATTAAACTCATAAAACTTCCTAAATTACTAAAAACTTTTTTCTAGTTACACCTAAATTACACCTCCCCCCAAAGCACATCCCTCGAAAAGCATTCCACAAACGTCTCTTCCCTCAAGCTGCTGGCCAAACATATCCCAGCCGCGAAAAATTGGGAAACGGCGCTGGACTCGGGGCAGATCCCGAAAGGTGTCGGTTGGCCGATTTAACTAGAGAGCCGGAGCAGCGGGACGATAATTGCCGGCGAGCGGTTGTAGCTGCGAAACGATTACTGCGGGAGATTAGTTCGATTCGGGGCTCCGTTGCCCCCTTGGGGGGAGAGAGAGAGAGAGCGGCTCGACGGCCAATCAAGACTCGAGCGCGGAGCTTCCACCGCCGCGTGATTTATATCCGTTCCATTTCGATCCTTTGTGCGGCCTTGAGATTTCTCAAAGCTTTTTCGACCGTTAATAGGTTCGCTCGACTGTTTTGCTAAGTAGGGCCTCCGGGGCTGCTGCTGCTGCTTGCCGCTGCTCAGAGAGCTGTAGCTTGGCCCTTTGTTGCCACGGTAATGACCCGAGTGTATTGTTTGCGTTTGTACGCGGGAAAGTATTGCCCGAATTGGCGGTCCGCTGTTGCATAAATGTTATTAGAAGTCACAAGAGTTAATTAGAAAATTGTCTTGAAAGAGTTGGAATTTTTGAACTCGAAAATCAATGTTTTTCAAACTTTTTTCAACATCTCAAAGTAAAACAGTATTTTGGAAGTTTGACTTTTTTTACAAAAACTGTAAACTCGAAAGTTTTTGCAAATTCACATAAATATATTCGAATAATTTTCAACTACATTTCAAGGCAGAGTAAATAAACGCGCATTAGGTAGAAAAATGTAACAAGCAAAAAGTGCCAACTTTTATATTTTCAAAAGTATCGGAAAAATACACCGCGTCAGCTATAGCAGCCAAGGGCTTTTATCAATGTTGAAGTTTGATAAAAATGCCGGATAAAAGTGCCGAATGGTCTTGCGAGCCTGTCGTTATAAAATTAGAAAATAACCGGGGCCGAATGAATTGTTTAAAGGACAGCCGTTCAATTAGTACAGTTAAATATGCTCCCCGCAAACTTTTCGGCGAGAGCTTCGACGACACAATTAAATTACCATTAAAACAGTAAAAGCAGGCCAAGCAGGGTAGTCCGCTCTCTCTCTCAGGTCGCGGCGGCAGTCGCGCGCACATTCTTTAACTCTGTTCTCTTTCCGCACACGTCGAGCGCGTACATAATTTTCCCGGCGAAATCCTCGAAGCTCCGTAGCGAAAGCTCGCGGCGCAGTAAAGTATATAATTCCGCGAAGGCCGGGCTAAAGTTTCTCTCGCGAAGTGCCGCTGCCGCTGCGCGCGCGCTCGCGGAACGAGCGAGCGAGCAGAGCTACTAGGCAAACTACAAGTTAAGGGCTGTTGCGAGGATTACGTTTGACATTGACTATTAATCACGGTAATAGCGTCGTTAAGCGATCTAAGACGACTCCCTTTTCTCCCTCCCGCTGCGTAATTAATAATGGCAGCGCGGCCCGTTTTTCCTCTCTCTCTCTATCTCTCTCGCTCTGTCTTGCGCTCGGGCACTGTAAGTGGCAGCGCGGCGCTAATTTCGCAAAAGCCTATTTAAAGGGATGCCCGGGGATCGACACACAAAGGTTCGCGTTTATGCCAGTCTCCCTGATGGAATTAAAGGAGCCGAGCCCGGCTGCCTTGGCTGCAAAGTGTCTTGAAAGGATGGAGAGAAGCCGGATTTAAAATTCACCTGTTTCAATGCCGCCGATCCGTGAAAATGCAATTAGGAAATGAGCGGACCCGGCTTCCTTTCCGCTTTCACACTAAATTCCTTTAATGTCAGACAACTTTTTCGGCTTTCCATCGTATTCGAAAGGTTCGTGAGAAATAAAAATTTTAGGGTTCACCCTTGCGGGGAACATACTTGGATGCTACGTGCGTATATTCAACTCGGAATCTTCTTACCTCAGGGCTGAAAGGGTTAATAATAAAGGAAACATCATTAAATGGTAAGAGTATATAATTATTCAGCCATTAAGGAATCATTATTGGTTTATTAATGTCGAAAGCGATCGTCATCTTTTTCTACAATTTTTTTTTATAAACTTACTTTGAAAAAAAAAAGTATTTTCTTTATTCGCAATAACCAGTTTTATGAAAGTTGATTTATAGTCGGTCGGACGTCTGACCAAAGCCCGAACGCTGCTACTTGATCCAGTACTTGTTCAGAGCCCCTCGGCACCGATTAAAATTAATATTTTTTCTTTATGATCTTGCACTTGAGGACTACTTCGTCCCTCTGCTTTTTCAAATTTCCTACGATATTTTTATAACGGAACAAAGGATCGGGCCGGACCGTTTGAAAGGAATTTAAACACGAATCGAGCGAACGATCCCTTTCTCTCTCGCTCGCCTCCATTGAGGTTCAATCCATTGAACCCAAAGGCAAATTCATCGCGAAAAAATAGTCCTCGAAACCGACATAAATTTTTCCGCTTCCAATTTAAAAAGCCGCGATGCAGCTGGAGTCATTTGAAAATTAGCTTTACACAAAAGATACATCGAAATTCCCGGCGCACCGAGTCCATTTCAGAAAATTACAGCGTGTCGAGATTTTTCATTAGAAACGAGTCCGTGCACAATTACGCTTAGAAAAAGACGCTGCAATTAGCACTTAGCCAGCTTAGCAAGTTGCGTCCTCCTACCCCCTGTAATTATTGGGATCGTGCGATTCCCCTCTGCCTTCCTCCTCTCCGAGAAGCTCGACCGACTCCGACAGTCGGAGCTTACATAACCAGGAATTATTACTCTGGGAAAGAGCTTTCGGGGAAAAAGAGAAATCCTGAATAAAATAATAGATAAAGGATCCCTGACGAAAGCTCGAGGGATTCGATAAATCTCGTTTACACGCATAAACACTCCGTCGTAACAAAGATGAAAAGCCGAGACAATAAGATGCCCCGGGTCCTTAAACAGGCGGCAGGTCCCCGGATACGTGTCGTATATAGTAAGTTCAGCCGAGGCTCTCGCCTCGATTTCGAATTTAAAGCTGCACAAACATCTGCGCAACTCTCGACGCGCCTCGCCTTCTTATAAAGAGGATTACGCCGTCGCCTCGATCGAGGATATATTTATTCTTTGCCTCCTTCGGCGGCCCCCTTTCTTCGATGCTGCTGCCGCTGTCGCTCTATTGGCTTCTCTCGCAGGTGTGTGCGCTTGCGTATATGTGTGCGCGCGGAAAGGCGCGAGAGATCGATCGGCCGCGATGAAAGGAAGAAATTGCCCGATTCCGAGAGAGCTTTTATTTATTGTTGTGTATAATCGAGCTGCGAACTCCTTTCGAGAGTCTTATGAGCTCGCCCGGAGTTTTGAATAGTGCATTCAGGCGGGGTGGGGGGGTTTTATTCCGTTGATTAGGACTTAAAGCGCTCGAAAGTTCGAAATGTCTATTTCTAGAGGATAACCGATGGATTTCCAGCGCGAATTGACCCGATTTTTCAATAAGGTAAAAATTCATTCCGATTATATTCGATTGATTCGATTTTCGGCGGGTCTGTATGATGCGTCGAATGGATGGTAATAAATTACAAAGTCGCATTGAGATGGCAGACTTCTTCCTTCCGACCGAAAGTAGCTATTGATGTTTACGAGCCCGTATGTACGGAGTAAATGTTATCTGCATTCGCCAGGCTGAGTTTTCGGCTTCGGTATTGATTTCGGATGTAAAAGCAGACGTATTCTAGAGCATCCGAATGAGAATTATTTTTTTTCATATTCACAACTTTCAGGCCCGTTGTTGCGTTCGAAATATGTTTCGTTGCGGAAATTCAATTTCAGGAAAGTTTTTGATTCACTTATTGAATATAAAATTATATTTGTTCGTCATTCGGACATCGACTTGTATGAAAAGTCAATTTAAGTATTTAAACTTGAAAGTATTTGCTTTACTGAATTCTCTTAAATCGCAAGTCAACGATAATTATTGTTTTACAAAAGCAAGCTTTAAGAACTCGATAAAAATGTGACATTCGAAGCCTCCTCGAGGAAAGTAAATACACCATCGGAGAGCAAACACTCAACTTAGTTTTATGAATTCGCAAGCACTTGTAAGAATTCCTAAAGAGGCAGCAGCAGCAACCCCTCGATCAATGTTTAATCAAACATCAAACAAGATGATAACTCGGCGCGAATCCCCAGCAGCGCAGCTCAATTTTTAATGCGCTGGTCAATGGTGCTCGTAACTCCCGCTGGAAAAATTCCTCGGACGCGAGAGCGATATTGCGCGGTGCAAAGAAAGGAAGAGGGAGAGAGAGGGAGAGAGAGAGAGAGATTTGTCTGCGAGGAGGAAACTTCAAAGATATCGGTGAAAAGTTAGCTTTGATCGGGGCAGAAGTGATACGTGCGGGGCCGCACGATAAAACTCTGCCCGGGGGTTATGGCAAAGGGATGCGAGAGGAGAGAGAGAGAGAGAGAGAGAGAGAGAGAGAGAGAGATCCTTTGCATTTCCCAGGCCGGAAGCTATGTGTGGCCGACGGCGCACCTGCGCGCAACTTTCCCGAGTCTGCCTTATCAATCTTACGCCAATGCTCCGTTAAATCTTTCCTGTCTCGATCCTTGTAGCCACTTTGCCCCCCCTAACGTAACTGGCTTTACTTTGACGGCAGGCGCGCAAAGAAATTTCTATTGAATATTACCCGCCAACTCATGACCTAACTAAAAATTTATCTCCGCTCCGCTGCGATCTCGGTGTACTTGGAGCAAAGGAGGATGTTCATATGGTACATATTAAATGTGCCTTGATACGCGGGCCTCTAAAACCATTACCCATCGTGTAGAGCGGCAAAAAATATGCAACAACAAACAACATTTAGCCGCGGTAAGCGAAGGGAAAGTGGAGTTATTCTCAAAAATTTGTATTCTCAACATACCATGAACATCCTCCTTTTAAACGTCATCGTGTTAAGTAACTGGCGAAATTTTATTTTTCGCTGCAATCGATTAAACGCTGTTATCGTCGGAAACAAATAGGATTAGTTTGATTTTTCACATGTCACTGGATAAACTTCTTTCATAGACTTCGCTCGAAAAATTTAATAAGGAAAGATTAGCGGCACGGAACAAGAGGGTAAAGAGGGCATGAAGTTTCGAGAGAGAAGTTTAGCGCTGGAACTAATGGGAGGAAAGCTGAAAAAAGAAAAACCCAAGTTCGAGTCCACAAAGGCGGAATACCCACGAGGTTCTTCTATAAAGGATCCGTGACCTTAAGACCCGCAGACATAAAACACGAATTTTAAAAAAATTTCCTTTGGGAATTGAAGGGAAACGCGACTGGAATTGATTAAATGTTGTACAGGACGTTTTCTTGTAGGCGCGACAGAAATGAATGATGAACGAGGAACTTTTTCACTTATGGTAGTAGCTTTTTAATATCCGTTTCATGCAAACATTATGTACCATCAAACAATCATTATTTTTCTGAATTTATCGTTTTAGCCAGAGTAAATTAAAGGCGGACGTGCCGAATTTGTCAAAACTTTGATTTTATAAGTTACTACCCCGATAATAGCAAAAATTAATTAATGGCGCCAATAAAATCTGAATTCGAGGTTGATTAAGTATAATTAAATTAGCATCGATAATGCGAATAATTAAGAACTGATAAATTACCGCATTGCTTAATTTCGTATAGAAGGATAAAATTAGTCAAAAGTTTCGGTCATTAAAATTTACTTGGTCACATGAAAATCCAGTTTAACCCAAAGTTTCAGACATTCAGCCTGAAAAAAACATTTACCTTTCAAATAATGCCTTCAATCTCCAAGCAGAGGAACATTTTAATTACACACACTTTTTTAAGCAGACGCGAAAGTTTTTCTAGCTCATTAAAGGCTTCCTGCCAGGCGCTCGTATTTATCATTCGAAAACATTTTTTTAAAGCCCCGGTCGTTAATTCAAAACTTTTCAATCCTCACGTAGCAAACATTTTTCAGTGGCAAAACTCGACTCTGTTTTACTTCGAAAGCCATCTGCAGCCCTCGGCAAAGTCTTTCCTATTTTCGTCACTACACAATAAATCTTACGGAGTTTGAGCAGCGTCCCAAACTGTCTTTACACTCGAGGCTTCGGAAGGGTTTAGACGCGCCCACCACCAGCAATTTGCCCCACAAATCAATCAAAACAACTATTCCGGCGACCCATCTAACTTCAATATATTGAGTATACATTTGCCGGGTAAATATTTAACGACCTTCATTAACGTTAGTCCGTTAACGTCCAACCACTCGCGCAACGTGTCTCGTCGCTCTTGAAACTTGTACTCCGCCGCTGATCATTTCGAAAGCAAATCTTGTGCTTTTTGCCTTATTGCTTTTAATATCAATTTCGATGCAAATAGACAGCCAGTTTGATGTGATATTTTTTTACCAAATCATACAGGATAGACCAGTTCGCGAATGTGTTCAATAAAATGAATGTTTTTATTATTTATTAAACCGTATATTTTTATTTAGAGGTTAGCTTTTAATAGTTTCTTTTTTACCGCCATTAGTCTGGTATCGAATCAATATTTGAAGAAGTAAATTTTAATCCTTTGAAGTGATAAAATATTCATCTCTTTGCGCTTTTCGCGCTTCTAAAATCGTTTTATTACTTTTTCTTACGGAAATAGTTCACACGGAAAATCTTCTGACGCGATACACTCGCGAGCGCTCAAAAGCTTCGATCGAGCACTTACCTTCGCTAAAACTAAATACAAATTTCCATAATAACTGAAATTAAAAGTAAGAATTACAAATGCTTCGAAAAGGCAAGTAGAAAATTGATTCCGAGCCTTAATTGTAGATTCGCGCTATGCCGCTCGATAAAGTTTTATAGCGAGATAAAAAGCGGAAGTAGACAGAGGCTCGGAAAGTTCGTCAGATCGATATCTTTTGTGCGCAAAAGGGGGGTTTGGGGGGGAAGACCCTATAATCCCACACTTCTCGCACTTCCAACGAAATGCAGTTCGGGATTATATTCCCGACCGGCAAGTTTACTTTAATCTGTTAAACTCAATCGCCTATGAGTGCTAAACAATCCTAATTAAGATTCGCGGGCAAGTTGCACCTCGCTAAGTTGGCTAATTAAATAAGTCGACTCACCGTTATCCGTCGGAGTTTCCGCTGTCTCGTACAGTCCGTCTGAAATGCAAATATAAATTAAATTAACACCGACTTAATTACTCATGTGCCCGTCCAGCCTACCGACATCTTAACTCGGCGTGCGCATGCTTATTGTTAATTCGACTCGTCCGCATTATATTGTATGCGGAGGCGTTGCGCATTAATAAATTCCCAGGGGCGATCGAAACTTTTTGTCTCGAACTTTTTAATGAATCATTCGTTTAAACTATATTTTTACCGCTGCAGAGCCGTGGAAATTAAGCCGATATTATTACAAATTGTTGCTAACTACTGAAATGGGATTTAATTAAAACTTGGAGAGTGAAGTTTTTCCGCTGTCAGCCGGCCACCGCCGCCGCCGCGGTACTTTTTAGCATCGAACGTCGAAATTAGTAATGCGGGAGAGTAACGAGTGTCTTATTATCCGCGAGAAAATTTTCGTGCGGATAGGCGAAATTCGCTGTATACAGTTTTAAGAGCCTCCGGATTAATCCGACAGCCGGAGAAAGAAATATCGGCTTTGGCGTAATTCGCGTTACCGCGTCGTAAAGCGGCAGCCGAAGGAAAAATCGTTGCGCGCAAGACCTAACTTTAAAGCCCTCCGTTTCATTTGCGGCATAAATCAGGCGGGAGAGAGTTTTAGGGACGAGCTCCGTAGGAGGCGGCCTTCTTATTTTTCCGGCACATTAAATAGTGGTGTTAAAATTTTCAATAAACAACGTGCGGCCGCGAGGGAGAGAGAGAGAGAGAGAGAAAGCCGATAAAAACAATCATCATAAACTCGGCCCCGCATTGCAGATTCGCCGAAGAATCCGAGAGGAAGGCTACAATTTGTTCGAAACCGAAATAGGAGAGACGGGGAGGATCGAATCAGGAGTCTCTCCCTCATTCGGGTTGCGGTTTTTGTCGATTCCAGCGCTTTAATCTCCTTTCTTGCGCGATGTCGTCGCCGCCCGGAATAATTAATACACGCGCGAAGAGCCGAAAGAAGATCGGTCTATTGAAAAATTGAACCGTACACACACGGAGCTCCTGCGGGAGTGTACGTAGAGACACAGTCCCCAGGCGAGAGCCAAAGAGAACGAGAGGCGCTCGAGCTATTATTAACGAGGCACCGCAAGACGCGCCCCTTCGTTACCCCCTGCACACGTGCACACGCACGCCCACACACACACACAGAGGTAAACTGTGCGCGAAAAAGGTGAAAGAGCCAAGGGATCAAACTTATCGTCCCTTAAGGATCGATATATAGGTGGAAAGAGCCAAGCTTAATGAAGGGGGGTTATATTGCTCATCGACCTGTGCCTCCTCGCGCGCACACACACACACACACACACCTGGAGGTGCTCGCAAGCTTCAAAGGCATTTTCAATTCCTCTCGCGCGCGTGAGCTGCAAGGAGCCTTTGTCCAAATCCATTTAGTGATGACTAGAGAAGCAGGCCACCGAGTCTCTGTGTGCGCGCGGGGGAGACTTCGTACGCTCGTTTTCCAACCGAGGGGCAAACCAAAATCAACCCCCGAGCTGGCAGCTTTTTTTTTTGCTGTACCGTCTCCGTAGGTGTCGAAAAAGTCGATTGGATTCGCCCGGGTGCGGGGGGGATACTTTCGATCGCTTACCAGAGGGGACGCGATGTATCTCCCTCTACCCGAGAAGCACTTTCGCTCTCGCTCGACGATGTAATTATTTCCCGATATCTGAGCAAAAAATTGAACGCTCGTTTATTATGTATTAGTCGGCGCTACCGAGTAAATTAGCTTTAGGCTGTTTTTCAAATCTTTAAAAACTAGGGGTAAAAACGGTGGGTCGATTAGCGCTTTGAGGAAAGTTTCTAGTAAATATTGGAATATTTATTGGCTTGTAAAATTCAAAGAATTAAATTACAAAGCGTATATATAGCGATTTATATTTAAATTATCTTTTTTAGCTATGGAAAATTGTGTTTTTTGGAAACTTTTTGTACTATTGTAAAATGTTTACGGCAAGAAGCAACTTTTAAAAAACAGTCAAAATGCAATTTGGATGATTTCTACAAATTTATGAGTTCTGCACACTTTTTAATATTTCTATAAACGTGCTCGAGCGGCAAGATGAAATATTCACCTTTAATAGCTTCACCGAAATGGAAAATCGCAAAGTTCAAAGAAAACTTCAATAGCATTAAATCAAATATTTAATATCGAGTGAATAAGTTTTAATTGCTTACTTCTACGAATTATTTCACTTGTATTTGTATACTCAAGTTTTTCATATTTTCTCTTGAATCTATTTAGTCCTCCAGATAAAACTCGGTATGAAAAGGCAGCATTCCGCGTGTACTACTTTCTTAGAACTGAAAAGAAACCCGATGCTTCAAGTACAGACAAAGAATATACACTTTTCACATTTAGCATCTAAATAATTTTCTTTACTCCGGGGAGAGTCAACTTTTGTAATATTTTAGATTGAATTACACGAAACCTTATGCAACAGAAAAAAATAGAAGAACATTTCGCGAAGATATAATATTTATTTCAATTAAGTTTCTTGCATTATAAATTAAGCTGATTTAAATTTCATTGTTTTATAAATACGCAATTAATTAAAAGTAATAAAATACAGTCTTCCTAATAGCGGGTAATATTTCGATCGCAAAAAGTTCTGCCTGGTATTTATTATAATCTGAAACCTTAAATGAGCCTCTTAGAAACCTCTATTATCATTTATTCGCCGCAGCCAGGATTACTTATAGTCAGATTTATGTCTTCCGCTTCTCATTTTGTTTGTAATAATATTACATATCGCTCGAGTACTTGCATGAAAATACAAGCAAAAATTCTTATCATTTTATTTACGTTCACTATGATATTTTCTTAGGGTTTTAGAAAAGAACAAATTTTTGAAATTAAATTGTTGAATTAATACGTCTTTAATTCGTTGTAGGGCTTTTAATCTTCACTTTTTTAAGTTTAAATATAAAAAAGCTCAATTTTGTGGTTGAAATAACATTAAAATAATTTTACGAATCTCATCAAACATTAAAGTATGTCATTTCTTGAAACTGTCACTTTTTCATAAAAATAACTTTTCAAAAAACTCCAGTCAGACATCTCAGTTAAATTATAAATAAAGATATGATATTCTGTAATAAGAGGTCGCAATTCCACTTTAACTGAAAGAACCGCTTTTTTTTAAAAAATAATAAATTCAAAATATCGAATTCTGAAGTGCTCTTCAAAATAACTCGACATTTTTTCCAAGCTACATCGATCCACCTCCGCCAACCCGCATCGACCATTAGTAAATTATTTACAACCTCCGTCCCAATGTTCGCCGGCGTAATTCCGGTTTTTGCCTGACAACGAGCTTCCCCGGCGGGCGGCCGATTCCAGCGCCATCTCCTCAAGAAACGAACACGTCTCTGCATACGCAGCTGCACGCAGGGGACACTTAATTGGGTCAGCGGCACGTGTGTGTGTATATAACTCGCATCGAAATGACCCGGCGATTTGCATGAACACGCGTGCTCCTTTTGTCTGTCTTCGGGGGGAAGAAGGAGCTGCTGGCGCTGCCTCCTTCGAGTACTTACGCGATTAAACTTTCGGCCCGAATCAAATTTAACTTTCTGTAACAAAGTAACTTACTTTTGCGCGAGTTTCCGCGCCTTTCTCCCGCTCTTTTCGCCCCTGGACAGGGACTGCTGGGAGTATAGAGGAGACAACCGTCGGTGTGTGTGTGTGTGTGTGTGTGCATGTGTGGGGGGAGGGGGGTTTAATCAGGTCTCGTTACCGGTGTACACCTTATCGCTGCCACCCCGCGCCTCGCCACCCCGTCGATTCGATTGCGCGTGTTCGATTTCGCGCAAGGATGACTAAACGGCCCTGTCACGATGCTAGAGGGATATTGCTGCCTGATAGACAAGCGCTTTTATCTGTTTGTTATAGGAGTAGCGAAATTTTGTGAATTTTTTTTTTTTTTTTTTTTGTTTTTTGAAAAATGTTGGAGCTAGGATGTACCTTATTCGAAGTGCAGGCTATTTTTTTTAAATAGAATTGGTAACGAATATCTATATTCAAGCAGCACTTAAATATTCATGTGTGCTTTAATAAAATCATTTATATTTCACGTTTAATTTGATTGAATAAGTAAACAATCTATATTTAAATGGGCAAAAACTTGTTTTATTTAATTTTTGAGAAATTATTGTGACAATTTAATTCTAAAGTTGGAAATATATTCAAATATAACAAATGATTGACTTTCCTTTATTAGGAAATTGGATATTTAACTTGTCAATCCATATTTATTTTTGAAAAATTTAAATTGTAGCAAAATATTACTGCTACTTTGAAACAAATCGACGAGGCCGCTTTCGAAACTGAACCAAATCAATTTAAGTTCGTTTTTTTTTTAAAACAGGTTATAAAAATATTGCTCGGTAAACTAATTTCACTCTATTTTTACAATTTAATTCATCATATTAATTATTTTCATTAACCTTTCGACCACGAAAATGCTTTTTATTTTATTTTTCACGCGCAGCTACATTTCCAGAATAACAATTACGCGTTAAAAAAAAGTTATTTCGAATGCAACGAAAGTGCAATATTTTTGCTCGGCACGTGGGGGACACACTTTTATCAGTTCCGGGAAAATGTTTCAATTTGATTATTTAAATACAGGTGCGCGAAATTTTTTTCTCATGTAAATTCTAGTTAACGGTTTATCTGCTTCGAACTCGCCAAAAAATTAATCCCGAAATTGCCCCTGTCGGCGAATTTTGCATTGTTATGAGCTCAATACTGGCAAATACGTAGTTTACAAAACAGATTTTTGTTGAATATAAAAAGCTCTAAATGAGCCGTTAATTTCGCTTTTCATTGAAATAAAGCCTTTTAATGCACAGAAAGTGCTTGAACCTCGAAATGGAATCTTCAACATCATTCTTCAAACTCCAGTTTTTATCTTATCACTCAAAAATTTTGTGCGTAATACTTAAAAAAGGCTCGAGCGCCTTAGAATTTAAAAGTACGTGTTGAATTTGAAAAGCGACGCATTAAAGAAATAAAAATTCGGGCGATTAATCTTTTCATACTTTTTAGATAGCCAGAAAAAGAACCCCGAAAGTTTTCAGAAGATAGAAGCAAATCCCTTGCGTGAGGAAAGTCTGAAAAATATAGCTGTTTTCGATAAGATTGAAGCCGTAACGAGGCAAAGAATCACTAAATCTGGCTAAAGCAAGCGATTAATCATCGTTTCTTAGCGATGTATTTTATAATTTTTTGCGAAAATCTAAAAATATGGCCCCCATCACGATTCACATGTTTCAAAATTAGTCAAGCCAAGAACAAAATTTGTTTACTTTATGACTGGGAAATTCGGTCATTAATTCAATTACTTATTTTCGAAAAAAAGTTACTTTTAGAATAATTCTTTCATTTAAAACTGGAATACTTAAACATCGTTAACAGCATCTATCCTAAAATATCGAGATTGTAAACAATTCATATACCGGTAATGCGGTAAAGTGTGACGTTTTTCATCTTAAATTGATTCTGAAAATACGTCAATATATAAATGAAAGAATTAAAGCCAAGCGAAAAAAGCAGATAAAAGATTCACTGCTCGAAAACAAATATCTACGATTAACTTTATCTTTATTTGTAGAATTTGTGTCATTTGAGTCGCTAATACCTAATGTGGGGGCGGCGACAATAAATAAATTAAAAAAAATTTTTCTGCTTGCATAATTCAAAGTTCTATTTTAAAATAATTTATTACACCGTCTACTTTCTTTTACATAATCATGGAAAAATGAATTACAATTTACGTTGGAATATTATTTTTATAAATTATTCATTCTTCAATCTCAATTTGAAAAAGCATTTCTCAAAATTTAGAAAACTTTTAAAGAAACGTCCTACAAAAAGTACTAGACCGCAATCCGCAGCATTCGCCTCAGAGAAACTCATACATAAACAAGCTTTTTTCCTCAAAAGGACAGCCCAAGATTAAATTTTCGATCCGTTAAACCCGCGATGGGCCAGCATTCCAAAAAAAAAACTCTACCCGAAACTTTATTATCCCAATAAACGCGCTTGCCATTGTCCTCCCCCTTCCGTTCCGACCGAATTCAAAATTTACGAGCATCGAAAGGAGCTCGTAATTGCTTATTCTCTCCGACTTGCCACGAAAAAAGAGACGCAGCGAGGAAGAAGAAGTTGCAGAAGCTCGCACAAAAAAAAAGGGCAGCAGCAGCGTCGCTCATGTCGTTTTCTCATTAACCGGGCTTTCAGCGTCGCAGTTCTATTTATATTTTCTTTTCATTAGCGGCCGGCCCCGCGATCTTTCGGCTCCGGCGAAATGAAAGATATATCCCGGGGAGGGAAAAAACAAGAGCGCATTGTTCTTCCTCTGTGTGTGAAGGGAGTATATATGCGGTTGCAGCCCATTGACGAGGAAACACGCCAACTTCTTTTCAGCTTCCCTTCTACAGCTTACACAACTTTCATTCTGCTACTTTCTTCTGGCTCCCACTTTTTTGTCCGCCCCCCACCCCAAGCTTCCCTTCTTTCTGCGCCGTCTCTTTTGCTATGTACTTTGACCAGAGCGAACGGCTTGCTTTCCTTTCTTGTCCTACTTTCGCCCCGGTAACTTTGATTTTTGCGCGGAGGGGAAAAGAGAGGTAAAAAATTCATATTGTCGACCGGGGCGTATTTAATTATTGGCGCGATTAGCCCGGAAACCTTGGAGGAGTGTTTTTTCAGGAAACGATGTTTGCACTTAATTAATTGCGTTATTTGCCGAGCGGCGCAAAAAAACGCGTGCAGCTGATTACGAATGAGAAACGGCCGGATTACGGTAATGCAATTATTGGGAGCATTATGACGCGGGGTGGCGTGCGGTAAGTAGTACGATTCAAGCTCGAGTCAGACACCTAACAAAAGTGCAATCATTAAACGTAAAAATCAGGAGCGTATATTTAGCCTATATTTTTCTCTTTTCTGCGCAAATGTTTAGTATTTTAAAAGCTCATTTTCAGTCGGAAAATCCAGAATACGCTCAGCCTCAATTTTCGATATTTCTATAAAAAGATTTCGTGGAAAACTCAGAAATCTTGAATGAGTGCAAATCTTATTGCTCTTGCAAAAGCTTTAATAAAACTAATACCCCCTTTTCCAAATAAGTGCTTGCATTTCAGCCTCGCTGTTCAGGGAATCTTTGATATATCGAAAATGTTTTGACAAAGAAATTACACATGCAACTAAGGAAATTTGATCTGCATTATTCATAAGGTACAGGAATAACTTTTGCTAGAATACTTTTTATTTGCGTGCATCCGCTGAATTTGCATACCAGCGCGGATAAGCGCAATTTTGCATTTTTGTTTGTTTGATAAGATTTTTATTGCTTATGTAGGTTAAGTTATTAAAAAATGAATTTATATATATCGAAGATTGGCGTTGAAAAATAGAATCTTTTACGTTTTGTTTATCTTTTTTAAAGAAAATTGATTTTTTTTAACAAATTTGCATGTACTTAAAATTCTAATTATAATAGAAGTAGAAAAAAGCATTTATGTAAAAGTATTTTTAGAAAGTGAGACATTTTACTTTTATAAACTGTTACACGTCTATTTGATAACTGTATAAAATCCTTATAATCATGATTTTATAATTATATAGCAAGCATAAATTGTTCTTATTGCTATTTTGTGGAACATTCCATTAATGCTCCCTTAAACCCCGCATAGAATAGTTAATTCAGTGGTACGACCTAATAAACCATTTAAAGATGTCTTCATCATCAGGCGATTGAAGGGGCAAAAAGTACAATTGTGCACCATTACGTAGCATCTTTAAGTAAAATGAACGAGATTCTTCTATTACTCGCAACCAAGAGTTTTAGAAAAACTGCAGGGCCATGATAGTCAGGTTGTGGATGGAGAAGCTGCACCTCTCTGCAATTCGAGGCACGTCAGCTTTTACGTTTGGGAAACAATCTGTGGCGTATCAATCGCTAATTTTATTGATATCTATACCCAGCTATGAAAACCTTTCATTCAAAGTACCGTCAAGATTGGGTTACAAACGAACCAACTCGAAGGGTTTTGTTTTTTTATTGAACTCTCTATTTTATCAGTATTCAATTAAGTATTTACCGCAGTACTATTATTTGATCTATTTCTGCAGTTAATTAACCAGCAGTTTTTCTGCACCTCCTGCCTCCAGCAAAGTTTCATTCCAAGCATAAACTGGCCATTAATCAGAACTACGAGAGCTTACCATATGCCATTTTAGCAGCTAAGTTGAGCTCGCACTCGTGCCTGGTCTTGTACATGTAGGGCACGGGTTCGTCGGGGCACCAAAGCACCGGATGTCCGCAGACGCACTCGCCGACATCCTGGCCGCTCTCCGGCCCGCCCGTCGACGATCCCTCGCCCACCAAGTTGCAGCCCGCCTCCGAGAGCTTCGGCCCGTGCGGACAGTGCCGCCTCGTCCTCCCAGGAATTTCTGAAAACACAAGCAGGTGCGGGTTAACTTTTTTTTTTATATTGATCGAATGCTTTCTTCCGGATTTAAGGGTCGTTGAAATTTACGTCAACTTTTTTGTGCAAAGAAACAGGAAACTGCAGAGAAAAGTTGATTTTAACCATTTTAATTTAGACATCTCTGAGCAGAAAGCTTGGATTTTATCTTCTTTTCGAATGGACAGACATTTCCGCGACAGTTCTCTAAAGGTTATATTTTTCCGAGAAAGAATATTAAAAGTACCGCAGATCAATGCATAGGAACTGTATAAGTAAACCTTTGAAAACAAATTTAATTTAAAACAATTTTAAAATAAAAAAGATTAAAGAGTTTAAATGAATGAACGAAGCAACTGATAACCTTTGATATATTAAATTTAAATTTTCCTTGATTATTCCGAAAATGTAAAAGGGAAGACAAGTCATTTTTTCTAAAAGTCAAATTATATGATAACAGCTGAGATAAAAGACATAAAAATCAACAGCTAGAAAAAAATGAAATTTAAACATAATTAGACAGTTGATCGTCAAAAACACTCTTTATTTTTTCAAGAATTAAGCATTTATTTTTTTGAAAATCGCAACTTTCGTACTTAATATTTTAAAAGTTCATCTCTTAATTAAAACATTTTTTCGTTTACTGCTGATTATGATACTGAAATTTGTTACGTATTATGAATTAACGGCGAAGCATTGACAGCTACGGTAAATAATTAGATAAATTGACATTTTATAAATACACAACGACCGACTGAAAACAAAGCTCTATAATATTGAAAAAAAATCCGGGCAAGAGAATAGCGGCGTGCCAAAGTGTCAGAAACGTCCTAGAGGCAGCAATTATTGTCACTCTGCGAAAGAAAAGCAGCCCGTTTTCCAGTTTTTTCAATCATTTTCAAATGGGCGTCTCTGCAGTTTAATTAAAACCGCCACGGAAAAATGGAGGGACCAGTCACAATGCATTTTCGTTTTTTTTTTTTTTGCAATAAAGCGCGACACCCATACTTTTCAAAATTTAGAAAATATAATGCTGGAAAGGAAATTTAATATTCTCGCGCAAGAAATATGGGTCAGCCTTTGAGCTTTATATTACGGCTTTATATTAGGGACCTCTTGAAAATCGGAATCAACTTTATGCTTAATGTCACAGTTAACGAACTTCATAAAAAGCCTGTTTTTCAGTCGTATTTTTTAATAATTTATTTAAAAATAATGGAATGTAATATAGCGATAGCAATGTTTAGCGAGTTATCCAAAAATTAAATAATTTCTACAAGAATTTAAGCAAATTATCGACTTTCACGGATATTATAGAAATAAAAGCCGGACTTAGCTTCCCAAGACAAGGTTGCTCGAGGGTGCGGGTTCAAATCCGCCCGTCAGTCCGAAATTTTGGGAAACATTTAAAAAAAAACAAATGTTTGCCAGATTTTTCGGTGGCGGGAATCGAACTCGCCGACCGCGATAACCCTGCAGAAAAAACCAAAAGTAAAAATACGTGTTCCAAACCTAACTGACTATAGTTAATTCTGTCGCTAATACCGGAAAGGGGGATGCGACATTAAAATAACTAAATAAAAAAAAAAGTATTTGTGTAAAAAACATTACTATTTTTAGTTACTAACCACTTAAAATACAACTTCATTTTTATCTTTCTATTCTCCTCGTCGCACATTCATTAACGAATTAGTAACAGCGAGCCACTCATCGTATTTTCCCGCCGGAGGGCTAAGTAAATGACGCTTATCAAGTCCTCGTAAATTATTAAGATCTATCGGTCGGCCGTCCATCGCCGAACGGTGCAATTCCAATTAGCCGGGCATTTTATTTCGTCTGGCGTTAATTGAATTCCGGTAGCGAATCGCGGGGTGTACAAGATGCAAAAAGGCGCGCGTACAACACAATGGAATTCGTGAATAAAAAGCGACGGGCTCGCGAACGACATACGGTTAATTCCCGGCACGTTGCTTCTATGCAAATAAGCCGGAAAGTTCCGGCCGCGGCTAAAATATGCAGATTCCCGCAATTATCGAAGCAACAGACAATGGCGCCCGAGGACGAGTTCCGGTAAATAATTTATTTAGCCGCGCGAAGCGGCCTCTTACTCGAAATGCGAACGACAGCGGCGAGATAAGACGGGGAAGGGAAAAAAGTTAGGAGGCGAAGGGAGGAAGGAAGCCCAGCCCACCCCCGTTATCACTTGCCGGAGATGCAAGCGAGCTTTCTTTCTTTCTTTCCGCGGACGCAGTTTCCCTGAGAGCCCGGCTCTGTGTGTCTGTGTATATTGGAAAAATGGAAAAATGCAGGGGGGGTGCCGGTATCAAAGGAACGTCGATATTTTACATGGCTTTGGTGCGAGAAAATTTAAGGGCACGTTTTCTCGCGCCAGCTTTTTGTTGATAAATATTGGAGCGTTGAAGTGGCCATGTGTTCCGCGCCCGATTTTTTAATCAAGTTTATTTTTTAGAAAAATCTTTCGGACTTTAAAAAGCGGCGAGAATTTTGACATAAATTTTCCAAGCTTTTTTATAACGTATTGTAAATTAAAGTTGTAAATTAAAGTAAATAAAAATATTGTAAATTAAAGTTCTGGTTAATGTTAAAAAAGAAAACCTAATTATGGAAATCTCGGAGATATCCATTTCTGAGAGATATTCGAACATTTTCATTCTTACGAAGCTTTCTCTTTGAGAAAGGAATACAACTGAGTTTACCTAGAGGAATATTGGTGAACAATATTATCCAACATTGGAAAATATATTCGAACTGGAAATGTACTCTTATAATGTCCGAAGCACTAGGAAATAAAAGAATTACATTGCCAGTATATTTTAGACTTTTTTTGCAACTTTTAGACAGTAACTTACAATATTGTTTTATGTCATTTAAATACTTTTTAGGTAAAAATACAATTCCTTTAAATACAGGCGAAGCAACAACAATAAAGCAGCAATCAATAATTACTCAGACAAAACCAGAAAATCTCGATGCAAATTATATTCACTATACAACCGATTTCTCCGGGGATCGCGACTTAAAAGCCCCTCAGCCTTCTCGCTCGCAAAAAAAGGAACGGAATCGGTGGCCTTTGTGCCCCGGTAAGAAGAGAGCGATCGTTCGAACGTCCGATAAGGCGGCCCGTTCCATTATGCCCTCTGGCGGCGGCGGAGATTTTCATCATGGAAATTCGGCAGATTACGCGTTTATAAATTACGGGCGCGGACGTTAAGAGGAGCGACGGCGACGACGCGAATTAAGCGAAGCTTTAGTTCGCGGCGGCGCGAGCATAATTGGAAGCTTGTGTGTCGCGCGCACAATTTGAGGTTAATTATCTGCCGCCGCCTGTAAAGAGCCTCGCGCGACGTTTCTCCTTGCGGAGCGGCGCCGCTAATTCTGTGGAGATAAGCGGCCCCGAAACGATGTGGATCGGATACTTTTCAAGTTGAATATGGGCTCGAAAGAAGAAGTTGGTGCCAATGCGAGGAAAAAAGGCAGAAAAGGTTTTATTTAAATTATTCGGGCGAATAATTTTTTTGATGAAAGAATGTGTCAGTATTCAAATTGTAATTACTAAAGTAAAAAGTAAAGTAAACTAGACTTTTACGGAAATTCTTTTTTTCTGACTATTCTTTCAATCAAATATCACCTGATTATAATCCTATTAGCTTTTCTCTCATATCATTATTTTCATAAAACTTTACTGCTAATTTTTTATCCGTCCCTTCGAAATCCTCAAATATCAAGAATAATTTAATCGCGTATTCCGCGTAATAATCTGACAAAGTCCACGTACATTTTTCCCGATAGACACTAATTTGACGTATAATTAATTAACCCACTAAAATCTTTTAAGTCATCGGAAATAGACTTCTCATATTTTTGATGACAGATCGCCAATTATGACTGGCGATTTAAAATTACTGAACGAATAACGCAGTATTGAACTCGCAGTTCACCTCTCCGTGAAGTGCAAATAGAGTTTACATAAGATAAGGGTAAAAAGGTGATCGCATGCAGGCAGCAGTGCAGTGAAGAGAGATAAATTTTTCTTTGCAAAGTAACGAATGTTTAATGCAGCTCAAGGCAGTAGGCGTTAGTTCCAGGGAGATCACAAAGAAATTCGTGAAAGTTTTATGAAGATCGGCGCTGCTGCAGCTTCAAGCTGTATCGGGAACAAACTCTCTGGCAACGGCAGATGAGAGAAAAAAGACTATTTGTTTGGACAGAATCTTGATCTTTTCTACACCGTTGATGTACCTGGGCGTGCCTTTTATCAATTTTACTTCGCAACCTTTTTTGTAGGAGGAAAAAATTAAAGAATATTTTCGTGAAATTCAATATTTTTAAATTTATATAAAAAGATATTTGACGGAACCACTGATTTTTTTTTCTGTTTTTAAGAATCTTCGCAAACAACTTTTTGCGAATTATCTTAGTCAGCTTTTTTAGACTTAACCCGTAACAATCACGTATTCTAATTCTAATTTTGGATTCCCTTCTTTAATTAACAAAATGAAAAGATCTTAGAATGCCTTTTGGCTTGGAATTACAAAAAATTTAAATTCAGGAATTTTCAAATCTTTTCCTTAAAATTCTTTTCTGCTTTATTTTTATATTTCAGCTTTATTTCAGCGATTTAATTTATGTATAAGTGGATTATAATTAATTGCTTTTGAAAATTTGCGACAAATTTAGTTCAACGTTCGAGAAGCACAAACAAATGCAATCAGTAATACAATTTAATTTTCTCTATTTCATATATAATTTTCATTTAATATCTTGCTATTTCACATATTACAAAGGAACTAATTAATTTACGGTTGACATACATATTATAAAGAACTTAATTAATTCATAACTCTAAGATAATAACGATTCTCATATAATTACGTTATAATATTCATTGGTCAACCAAAACTAATTACAATTTTTGCCTCTAGAGACTTGCAAAAACTACCAGTTCTCAAAACTAAATTCTGATTCCAGTATCAATGAAAACGTATAAAAAAATCTCCGGCGAATCTCGCAATTACCGCAAATTGTCAAACTCTACTCGAGGAACCGAACTTCGAAAAACTAGCATCCACCCTGAGAAGACCCAAAAGGCAGCTTATTTGCCGGCTCCCCGAAGCCCGCCCAATTGGCCCTCAAAAATAACTAAGCACACACGGCGGCAGCCCCCCGACGCGGAGTCGCTCAAAACGCGCCCGCTTCTTTCCTTCCGCCTCGGCGCGCCGCGTAAACACTCGCGCGCACCTCGGCGGAGCCCGCAGCGGCAGACGCGCTCCAGTTATCCTGCGCCCGCCGCTCTCTCTCGCGAATATATATATAGCTGGCGGCTTTGTAACGGCGATAGCTCCGCTAAACGCTCCGACGTTCCCGAGGGACTTGCGCGCGCGCGCGCGCCTTTATTTTACATGCGAAGATTCCGCCCCGACGAAAAGGCTTTTAGCGTCGTCGTCGTCGCTGCTTCGGGGCTTTTAGGTCGAAAGTTTTCGAGGAGCCGGAGGGAGGGGGACGAGGTGTGTATAGGCTTCGATGTTGTCCGGAAAATTGGGGTGGCACGATTTGTAAGTGGTTGCGGGTAACGAGGTTGAAGCCTCTGTTTGCAGAAGGTGGGGGTAATGCGAATGCGACGACGAGTAGTAACAGTCGCGTTTGGTCAGACTCAGCTTTAAAGAGACGAATGAACTACTTTTTAATGCCCCGAAGCTTTTGATGTAGTTTTGGTGAAATAGTTATTCTCACCAGTTAATAAAATTAATTAAAATCCAAAAGTGTTTCTAATCTCAAAATTGAAATTTCTACCAAAAAAGCAATTAAAATCGTATCATGGTAGGTTTTAAAAACTAGAAAATTTACGGTCATAAAAAGGCACCCATTTCTCACCTGCTATCAAGAGAAACTTCGTTACGCGAGAAAAAAAACGAGCCTTTTTCAGAATTGACCGATCAAAGCGTTCGAGCGCATGTTTATTCGGATTACTTCGCTCGGAACTGTAATTGCACAAACGTAACATAGAAAGTGGAAACGTCTCGTATATTTTCGTAACGGGAAGTACGTGTTCCTAAAATATTCGGGCTAAATCCGGCGTATGCATGGATGTATCGCCGTCCGTGAAAAATTGAGATTTTGAATTTATCCCCGTCGAACGCGGAATAAAAAGCGCCTGTCAGGGGATCGGCACTATCGACGCGCGTTCTAAAGTATATTCATGAATTAGATATGATTTATAAAACGCACGCACGAATAGCGCATAATTTTTCGTTAAAAATAAACCAATTCCCCCAATCTGCATGCGAATTATACCGGAATCCGAGTAATTTATTCGACATTTAAAAACAGGCAGATATTCACTTTTGATATGTCCACAATTACGCGAGTCGCGATACCTAGATATTTACGAGATACATATCATTTAATTTTTACTGAGGTACGTTTAAGGTAGTCGTAAAACAAAACTCGCCTCTCAAGAGTCAGTTTTAAAAATGTGACGTACTATTTTTCGTTTTTTTTTTCTTTTGTTTCAATCAACCATTAATTTTTACTAATTTTAATGAGGTTTACTGCGCCAAAAATTCTCGGAAACTGAATCATTCGAGAATAACTGGCAAACAAGCAAATAAAGCAGCAAAAAATTCGCACCTAAATTAAGACGCATTTCAGAGTAGAATAAAAAAAAAGCGGCGCACAAGACTAATCTTAAAAAAATAAAATCACGTTCATGCTGCCTTAACGAGCCGACTTTACGTTAGTTTTTTCCCCGGGAATCATAACCCCATTCATCGCCGAATTCAAAGGAAACCCTTCAATATTTAGAAATACGAGGATGTACGACTCGCTTTTTCCCTTCCGCGTAAATATCCGGAAGCTAAACTAATTTACTCTCGAATTTACTCGGCTCTTTCGCGAGAGACGGCCATGATATTCCATGAATACAGAGTAGAGCGGTGAGCGGGGGAGACGAATGTCAGCCTTCTCGGTCTCTCTCTCTCTCTCCCTGTCGTTCTCGTATCAGCGTTAAACGCGGAGGAGAGACGCGCTTTAAGGGGATGGATCCAGGCTTGCCGTGAAATTTACTTTTTCCTCCGCGAGAGCTGGACTCTCGCACCGCGAGTCGAGAGGAGGAACAAAGGGCGAAACGGTGCGTTTTAAACGAATTTAAACTTTCCGAGTTTTTTTTCACAGGCGAGAACTATGAGGTTGCCTAGGAAAACAATGCGGAATTGTGCTGCGGAGCGGGAATTTTGCGGAAGCTCTCGAGGACGGCTAATTGCGTACGTTAACGGTTTTAACATTGATTTTCGACCGAAAAGGGGAAGAGACTTGTATTTAGTCATTTATAGTTGTAGTTTATGCAAGTACTTTTAATTCGCTTTTAAAGAGTGACGAACTTTACAGGTAAAAACTTCTATAATCTTAAGGCAAATAAAAAGATATTTGTGCTAAATCTTCTTTCTAAAAATTTAGGTTATACCATTAGTAGCCGAAACATTTTAAATCCCCGGGTATTAAAAAATACTAGAGAAGTTTAAACGACTCCCGAAACTTCACCAATTTCCACTAAAGATTCATAAAAATAAAACTAAATAAATTACCAC
This sequence comes from Ormyrus nitidulus, assembly GCA_900474335.1. Classification (NCBI taxonomy): domain Eukaryota; kingdom Metazoa; phylum Arthropoda; class Insecta; order Hymenoptera; family Ormyridae; genus Ormyrus; species Ormyrus nitidulus. The sequence goes on from UCOL01001310.1 coordinate 38,890, forward strand.
TTGGAAGTAGTCCTCTAATTCTTTTTATCGCTCTCCGAATCGTCTGGTCCATTGTTCGTACGAGCTAAAACACTTTCCGAAAGAACAATTTACCGAAACCATCAGTTCCGATTGGAAATAGATTTTCGGACGCGGGTTATAACCGTTTTTCGTTGCAACAATCTTTTTCCCGTCAAAAACAAAAAAAAACAAAAAAAAAAACAAAAACAAAAAAAAAAAAACACCCCAAAC